>PVIH01007922.1:0-95989 GCA_004025045.1 Sigmodon hispidus
ACCAGGAGGAGAGAGAAAAATGCCAGCATGCAGTCACATCTCCGGACCCCCGCATATTTCTGATCTCTGGCTTGAGACACAGCTAAGGTCATTGCAAGCCAGGCATTGTCCCTCAATCCAGCACCAAGTGGCCGCAGACCTCAAAGACCCTTGAGCTCTGAGCCCCACATTGAGCCTGCTCTAAACCTGAGTCCCTGACAGCGCCCCTCTCTATGAACAGCTGCTTTCAATGACTTCTCAAGCTTTGCTTCCCGGTAGCTGCCATTCCAAAGCACTCTGAAAACCAATTTTACACTTAATAAAGTTTAACTATTCAATATTTTTCATTTTAAAACTAAATAACAGACATTTAAAAGAATATTTCTTCTTTAATGACACTCGTGGCACTATTTCAGAGCACCAAATGACATCCATGGTGCATGCCTATCTCCCTAAGTGCCGAATACCCTATTAGTCAAGTTCATATTTACAAGAATTTTTTGGATTGTTTTTTCTGCTATCAGAAAATCCAACATCTGTTTCTCCAGGGATCCTCCATGTGTTCTGCAGTTTACAACAATCAAAACCGCTGTTTTCAAAATAGATTTGGATTAAACTCAATGCACTAAAGACTGGGTGTCACCAGGAACCCTGCACACACATCTGGGCTTTTCTTGCAAGTAATTTTTCCAAATGGTGAAACATTCTCTTTGGTAGGTGGGTGTCATGTGATAAGAATAGAATTCAATGGACATGTCAAAATAAGGTTGTAGAGGTGCTGTGTGTGGAGACAGAATTTGTGCTTCTGTGTGGAGTGGGTATGGGGAAGGATGGTCCCTTGACTCTGGCCATCTAGAACCATGGCAACCAGGACCCATCTAACCCATACCCTTGCATCCTAGCAACTTCCGGTAGAATGATCCGTCAGGATCCAAAAGCAGTTGACCCTAGGACTTTGTAAGGTCAGAATCTACAGATGTTCCAGTCCCTTCTCTAGAATGGTGGAATACCTACTTGTAATATGTCTACCTCCTCCTGTATGTTTTAGTCATTGCTAAATCACTAATCTTACAGTGATATATATGTGTCTATGTATGTGTATTTATATACATATATTGTACATATATGTTACATATATATATAATACATGTAATATACATGTGTAATACATAATCACCAGGACCGTAAATGCACTCACACTTTGAGAAGAAATTGCTGTGTTTTGTATCACAGAGTGAATGACCCATGTTCAACACAGATACAAATACTTCTCAATAGTTTTTAATTCCCAGTTGATTGAATCCTAATTGTATACAGAGTCTATGATGATTGGGTACAAGCTTAGCATGTAACTCCCAGTGTTGTGAGGGTCCTATCCCCTACTCCATAGCAACTTGAGGGATCTAAACACACAACAGAGACTTGGTGACAATCCACACTCTGATGGACTACCTGCTTTTGGACACAGCCACCATTTTCTGTGGTCTCGTTCTGTAGCAATGTGGGGCCATCTTCTCCTTCCTGGAGGCTGTCCTTGGTCCTTTCAAATCCTGACATCAGATCTGTAGCTTGTCTTCAGCCTCTGCTCACTGGGGCAGAGGTTCTGGAGGACTCCATGTTCTTCCTCCAGCAGTCATTTCTTCCTAATAGAAGCCATGGCCAAAGACTGCAAACCAAAGAACACAAGTAGTGTGGAGATTCAGCCTAGGTCACTTGGTATTTTTACCTTTCTTCCTTCAAAGCTAATTGTCGCATGGCAAGTCCACCAGAGACCACCCATGGACCCTCTTAACAGTAAAAAGGAAGTTTTTATTGCCAAACAACAGCAACTGCACAGGAAAACTTGCCCTGAGTCTTCCAGTCCTTTGGATTATATGCACTGAAAACACATCTTGGTTGCCACACTGAGTCAGCATGAACAAAGAAAGCCAAAAGGCAAAGCTAGGAGATGTAGAGACTGCCCTAGATCTATGGATTAATTCTTTGTCGATTAGGACTTTGTTCCATTTTGGCAGGTGTTAGGGCCATGCTAAGTTCTAAGGTCAGAATGGTGCTGCTAACATTGGCATTAGCTGTGCTAAGCCACATGGTACATGAGAGCGAAGTGCTGCTTTAGAAGAGGAATTTGGTTACAGGATAAGAGCAATGGAGACAAGAAGCATGGAGGTGGGGGTCCTGGTCCCTCAACGCAGCCTGTTTCTTGAGAACTCTAGTATTGTATACACCAAAGAGCTGGGGCGTGGTGGGTAAGCACACTCGCCATGCAAACTAAAGGCACTGGCTTGAATTCCAAATGTTCACATAAAAGCTGGGCCTGGCCACATCTTTTTGTAACCCCAGTGCCCGTGGCAGGCAGAGGTGACACGCAGACAGCAGGATTGCTGAGTCTCACTGGCTAACTAGCCCTGCTGGAGAACTGTACAGTCTAGGTTGAATATAGGACACTGTCTCAAGAGGACATGGCAGAGTGACAGAGGAAGACACCTGATATTCTCTGGTGTCCTCACAAGTATGCATGGGCACATACTACCCACAACATGCACATACATGCTTATAACACACACACACACACACACAAAACTTCTCATTCTCCTCCTCCCCTTCTTTATCTTCCTCTTTATTATATCATAATGATAAATGGCATAATCCAAGATGTAAATAATATACTTCTCTCTGCAGTGAGAACACAGAGGCCTTTTCTTTGTCTATTTTGTCTCTATAGCCCTGTCTGTTTTATATTTTTTTTTAGTGGCAAAAAATCTGTATTTCGATGTTGAAAGTGAATAGATTTACGGGAGTGAGTTGAAGAAAATAGGAACATAGAAAGGATTAACAGGAGAACCTTGCTTCTGCTGTTTTTCACCAAGAATGTCAGTGAGTTGTGAGAGTCACTTCTTCCTTGCAGGTGACAGTCACCTGCAAATGCTTCCATCTGTGGCTCTGTAGCAACCGGTGCCGTCTTAATGGCTGGCTTTTGGCCACTCTGCCGTACCTTCATTTCCAAGTGGCCTTCAGCACTCTCCCAGCACTCTGCTTCCCTGAGAGCCACTGAAAAATATAGATCCTTCTGGGGTGTTGCTTTTTCTGGTTCCTGCCACATTTCTCTTCTCAGTTTTTATCATTTTAGACTTCTCTCTGTTGTATTAGTAGCTGTCCATCAGTATTCCACACTATTTAGATTTCAAACGTTGAATACAGCTTTCTGGAAAAGTTGACTCAGTACGACAATAATCTTGTGTGCCACCTGAACGTTCCAAAGTCATCACCTGTTTAAAGTTTTTTTTTTTTTTCCTTTTCTTTTTCTTTTTTTAAAATAGGTATGTATCTAATAAGCTAAAGGTCCACTGCTTTTCTCAAGATACTTTCTGGGTTTCTCCAGAGTGAGGAAGAAGTCACCATTTTATTGACCGTTCACGTGAGTCCCAGGCACCCTGCTTTTGTCACGGCCTTTCTCTTCCAACACTCTTTCCACACGTTCCTTGTCTCTTCATCCATTTACCAAGGCCTTTTTTTCTCAAGGTGCTCATAGATAGTGGATATGTCCACAAATTGGTGATAAGGAGAAGTGAAGAATCTGTTTGGCTGGGAATGACTTTAGAGTGCATCCTGGGCATTGAAGCTGGGAAATTCTCCTGGAAAGTGCTCCTGGGCATTGTCTGGTAGTATTCTCACACCAACTAGGGGTTCAAGAAGTGCTTAACCATAGCCTTCTTTTGGCCCAATTGACATTCAAGTACATGCTCCTGTGAATTGACTGAAGAACATAGCTTGAGTCTATAGTCAACGCATCAGCCATCTGCCTTTTTCCAGTCCAGTTGGACCTTAAGAATTCTTGCTCACCTAGTGAACAGAGTATGAACTGATAGAGTCTGGTGACAAGATCACCTAAGGGTTGCTCCTTTAATGTGTTAATCCAGCCTAACAGATAATTACAGATGAGTTTACAGACCTTCCCTTCCTGAGCAGGGGACATACAGGGATATATTGGAATCTCTTATGTGGCTGGGTTTGTCTTGAACCTGTGTCTCGGTTGTTCCTTCCTCCCATCTCTCCTCAAGGTCTCATGAGTATGACCCATCTCTTTGCTGTGGCTATAAAAAAGTTAATGATACCTTGGCTTTGATAGCACCATTTAACTTGGTCTTGAGTTACTACTACTTAGAGGAATCTTTATCTATTTTTTTAATGGTGTTCGTGGTTCAGAAGAACTTCCTCAAAATTGGGGGTTTGCCTGGAGTCACATGGCCCATGCCCAATTTCCTTTTTCTGTTTTACAGGTCCCCAGGTGCTTATTAGAAGATGCTGCTCGTATCCAGAACATGCCTTCCCCTCCCCTGTCATTGTTGTTTCACAGGTCAGGCTGTTCACCTTGGAAACTCCTCCCATGAACACACAGGTGTGTTTCACAGCTCCTGATGACCCTAAACCCATCAAACCAATAATCGAAACCAATCCTCACATGTTGTATTTAAATACGTGTATTTGCACCTACGTATATTTTCATGTGTACTTCATATTCTGGCTAGAATATCCTGGCTAATCATGTATGTTGCTAATGTTAACACACCCACTTCCTGGCTTTGCTTCTGAGTCCTGCCTCTATATGCAACTTCGCATTTTTAACGTGATAAAATGTATCAATCTGTTTCCTTTTTATTATATTATTATAGTTTATATCAGATTCAGAGAGATTTTTTCCCACAGCAAAGCTTGCACATATGTTCCTGCATTCTTCTCTCCACGCTTCATGGTTTTGCTGTTCATATTTAGCTCTATAATCCACCTAAAGTTGGTGTCTGGGGGTGGAAAGATGGATGTGGGGATCAGATTTTAATTTTTTGTTTCCACACGCATATCACTTTGGTCTAGAACTATTTATTTAAAAAAACTCTGCTTCTCTCCATCGCTCTGCAATAATATAATTTTTTTGTGGATTTTTCTATTCTAGTCCGTTGAGCTTTCAGATTTCAAAGAGTTATTAGGAGCTAGTGTGATGTTGGCTACAGGAAGGAGGATGGGCAAGTCTTTTGAGCCAAGAGTGACAGCCGTGCTTGGTACTCTCATTTTCCAGAAACCTTGTCAAAGCGATAAAATCTGTGCCCACCCGTTTTGACATCTTTGGATTGCATCGCATTAAATGTATAGATCAATTTTGGAAAAAGGTAACAACATTTTTTTAATTAAGATTTTTAAAACTATGCACACAGTTTCTACATTTTCAGCTTTTAATATTTTGTTGGGTGATTTTGCAAAGAACCCATAAATGGACTTCATCGCTTGACCATGAGCATCGCCAGTCTGGAATTTAGCAGGTGCTATAGCCTACCCATCTGACTAGGATATAGAGATGCACTTGGCTTCTTAGGACTCCCTACCTGCTAAGATGTCTCTTTGCATGGAGGCAATTTCCTTTTCCATGTTCCTTTGTTAATGAGCCCATCTCTACCTTTATTGTTCCCAACTCATAGTTCTTCAGCTAGAGTGTGAGGCCATGCCATTAACCCACCTCTGCTGTCCTCTGAGCTCTCCCAAGTTCTAACATAATCTGCGGCATGCTTTCTGACCCTCCTCATCACAGTCACCTACAGAATTATCTTAAACAGTTCAGCTTATTCAAACACCCAATTCTTTCTGTGGTTTTCATGATGCCTCTTTATAAAATACAGCTTACAAGAAAAATCAGGAAGAAGTACAAAGAAAGCCACTATGCTTTTTAATTCTTAAGGATATTTTCCTTTTTTGATGTGATTTCTATGCTTGTGTCTCCTTTGATTTTCCTGGAGATCCAGCTTCTAGGACCGTAAAGTCAAATCTGGGCCAGCAGCCCAGCCTTCCTACATGTGAGAAGACCCATAGTCTTCTCTCAGGATCCAGATATATTTGTGAACATGGAAAAATTTTCGTTAATTTAGGGCAACTTCTTTAAGCACTCAATGTTTGCAGAATTTTGAAAGCACAAGGGAACCCATATACTTTGTTAGGTTGGCATTTAATAATTGCTTGCTCTATATCCACCTTTCCTTTTTGCATACTGTTACCAACTGGCCAGTCTCCTGGATTTATCCTTTGAGCTTTTTTTCATTGCATCTATGATCTTTTTTAAATGCCTTCCTTGTGCTTTCCAAATGCTTTTTTTTTTTCTTAGTCTATAGCAGCATGGATTCAATTGTAGTGGTGATCATTCTCTGAAGTGTTTACCAGAATTTGGTCCAAAATTATGTTTAACCACACCTTTTAGAATCACTAATTATATATAAATGAATGCAACATGAGACTTCGGTGACAATTTGAACCACCAAAAATTTCTCTACATTGCAGTTAGAGTCCAAAATGATAAAAATGACTCTGACAAGTTGTATATAACCTATTATATGCTTGGAACTGCACTTAACAGCTTTGGTTTTATTTTCTGTGCATGGGCTTGTGTGTGTGAATGCAGATGCTGGTGAAGGCCAGAGATATTAGATTTCTTGGAGCTGGAGTTACAAGAAGTTATAAGCAGACTGATGTGGTTGGTTGCTAGACATCAAACATGGGATGTCTGCAAGAGTAGTATGTGCTTTTAAACACTGAATCATGAGTCTAGCCTGTAAATATACTTCAAATATAGCCTATACATTTTATTAATAAGTCTTTACTGAAAATGCAAAATTTATAAACAGCTGTTTATAAAATAAACTACTTATAATTATCCTAAATTGGAAACCAGAAAAATGTTATCCATTTTGTAAATGGATAAGAAAAAAAAAATATGGTGCCGGCACACAGTGAAATACTAGTTAGCAACAAACAAATTGCATTTCTAATACATGTAAAAAAAAGGTGAATGGCATTTATACTATTGCATGAAAGAAGCTGATCTTACAAGGTCATGTATTATAATCTTTATGACAGATATATTCAAATATTGAAAGCTATAATAATAGAGAGATCTACACCTTCCAGGAATAAAGACGCAAGGTATATTTGACTATAAAGAGCTAACAGCCAGGAAGAATGTTCATCTTAAGGCATTTCTCTGTGTATGTATTGTGGTAAATCCATATTATGTGTTCGTTTTATTTTGAAGATGTGCACACAGAAAAGTTAATTTAACTTAAAATTGACTTCACAGGGAAATGATAGAAAAGGTCAGTGAGTTAGCCTAAAGTATTCCTTCTGGCTATTAAGAATTTTAGAAGTGAAGAGTAATAAAAATAGAAGGAATCAGATGAGAATCAGACTAAATTCTGTAGCGCTAACTGTTTAGTTTGAAGTGTGTTTACTAGATAAAGGGGAAAGAATGATCAGAACATGCCATGTCAGCATTCTTGGGAAACTGAACTCTAAAACCACTACAAACAGAAACAAGATGGACCCTAAAAGGAACAAGCCTGAGACTGTGATCATACATGCAATCACATACAGTGGGGCAATAACAGAAATAAGGTAAGTAATATTTCAAACTGAAGCAATGCCTTCAAGTTTCTATGAGCAGTTGAGAAATGACATCTGTTGTATGAGGTTCCTGACCCTATTTGGACCAGAGATCTGACCTGCCAGCGACCACTTTTACCTCCCCCCAACACAGTGACGCAGACGCTTGTATTAATTTCATCCTGGTTGGCCTAGATCTCAGGCACAGTGCTAACTAGCTCTTTCATCTTAATTCAACCCATTTCCACCAATCTATCTGCCCTATGGCCCCAAGCTCACCTGTAGTCCTACAAGCTTCTTCTTAGGCAGATGGATGGAGTCTGACTCCACTCTCCTTCTCCTGCCTGTCCTCTGATTCCTCCACCTACTTCTAAGGCACCCAACACAGGCCAAAACAGTTCCTTTATTTACAGATGAACATTCCCACCACAGACATTGTTATGCCCAAAGTCACGACCCTGGAGAGACCACTGGAGACAAGGAGGTAGCAGAATGCAAAAGCAAGGTTTATTGATGAAGACGAGCTAGCTGGTGAACCACTCCAGATGTCCATTACACCAGAATCATGCAGGAGGGTTGGTTAGGGTCGCAGGGGGCTCCTTTCATAGCCTGAGGCTGTCAATTGGGTTCAGGTGAGGATAATGGTACGCGTCATTAGCTAATTGGCTAGTGCTAGAGGCTTTCCAGACTAGGGTGGGGGTGCCCAGTAACAAAGTGTCAGGCTTTTGATTGGTTAGTACCAAGGTGAAAATAATTTTTATTATTATTAGCTCTTCCTGGCATGTTTGGGCTAGTTTTGTGCAGGGTCCCATAGCTCATCCTTGGGGTACGGTCAAGCTGTCCTGATTCTGTGCCCTGGAATGTCTCCTATAGAGGCGGGAAGCCCACCATCAACTCTAGAACATGAAGCTGGCCCAGGAATGATGGTGGTGTATTTTGACTAGAGCATTTGGTGTTGGTGGTCAGATAGCAGGGCCAAGGTGCTATGGATTCTGCAGTTGGAACTTAGGTCATGCTGCCCCTCTGTAAACAGCAGTTTCTAGCTATGGTCTCTGGGAACTGGGTGAGAGACTCTTTCTCAGGGCTCTGTCTGCTTTAGTTTAGCTTAGTTCTCTAAAATGGAAGACTCCTTTTAGTCCTGGACCCCACCTGGATCATCCAGGTGGCCAGCTCATTTTCTCCTAGAACTAGGCAAGCTCCTGCTAGGAATGTGGAACTGAACTCTATTTTATCTCTATGGCTACTAGAATACAAAATGGCATTTCTTGAGCTACGTTTACTCTCTTCAACATCACAATGGAGGCCTTTAGTAAAAAAAAAATATAAAAATAAAAATAAATCTGGGTCAATTGTAAAAGAAGAAAAAACACACCATGTGGACCCTGAGATTTGACCTTACTATTCTACTCACCTTGAGAATTTATTATTGGTGCTAACAAGATGGTGTAAACCCAGGAATAAAAAAGATGTGAGATCCCTCAACCAACAGCAATACTCCATAATCTGCCCCACCATACCCATGGGTACCAGCTGGGATGGAGGAGAAGAGTTCAGGGGGAAAGGAGGCTGGGAAATGGTGCTGGATGGTCTGCAATGGGAAAACCACGGAGGATCCTATGACCATGACTGCTGTGGACTTGATTGCTTTGTTTTGAATCAGAATCAAGTTAAACTTGACTTTGGGCATAATCTTTCTTGAGTGGTTTAGCGGTTCTCATGTTGCTCTCCTACATTTTACATAGCTTTGCTCTGCACAATCATATGACAGCTGCGGGGAGGGCTCCTGAAACAAGCCTCTTGGGGGGGGGGTCATGCAACCAGCCTCTGGAACCTACATTTGCCTCTCTTGTCTCCCCATCTCTCTACATTTGCCATTGCTTCTTTTACGTTTCCTTTTTTTATCCTATCTAGGGGATAAAGACTGGGGAGGAGAAAGCTATCATCATTTAATAGACATTTTCACCAGGTGTTTCTCACTTATTACATTGGCAGGCTGCCCTTTCTGTGTAAATTGCTCTTGTGTAGAGAGAAAGAAAGAAAGAAAGAAAAAAGGAAAGAAGGAAGGAAGGATGACCAATTGTGCAGACCTTTCTCTGTCTTCTGTCTGTGGGAAGACGGCCTTTTGGGATAAGCTCTACTCAGAACTGTAAGAAAGGCCATGACCGCCACCTCTGGAAGCATGGCGGTAAGAGAGCCCTGAAGGGCATGATTGTCATTAGGTCTCACACACTCTAATCTGCTCCCTCATTCCACATCAGTTTTAGAAATAAACCCACAGCCCGTCTCAAGAAAGATGGATGATTATTCGGTGTCAGAAGCCCGGTCCCCAGACGTTGCCATAAATTTGTCTTCTGGAAGGCCCATAAACATAATTCTGAGCATGGAAGTTATTTAGAATTGGATTAATTGCATTTTTAGTTGTTTTCAAATATGCAAATCAAAATAGCCAAAGGAACGCAGGCCATAAAGAGAGCAGTCCATTCTCCTGGAGAAAGTCAGGCATGTCCTTTGACAAGGTGATGGGCATCGTATCTGTGAAAAGCTGAAGTGTCCTTTGTAGAAGAGGCTCACTTAGGTGCTGGGGGAGGCACCCTCCTCTGGCTGACAATTCTCTACCGGAATGGTCAAGTGCTCTGTGTCTTCAGAGTCTCTCAGAGGTGAACACAAAACCACAAATTTGAAATAGGTCCATTAAATTCATCTTGGAGAGTGAAACTGTCTTTGAAACCCTTAGTGCCTGTGGGGAAATGATATCATAGATCAGGCTAGATGGGGATTGAGAAGATGCTCTCCCTGCTGTGAAAGTCATCAAAAGACACAAGGTGACAGATACCATCCCTTTCCTGGAGGTCAGAGACATCTCCGATATAAACAGACACTGTGTAAAAACCAACCTAGATGGTGACCCCAAGGAACCCCTTGAGGGAGACACAGTTTTCATAAACATCCCTCATTTGGAATTTCTCTAGAAGCTTCTGAACTTGGAAAGATGCCCAGCTTGTGCCAACTCCTGTATAACAAGCTCCAGATGCTTCACCTCTGAGTGCCAGGTAGGATTCTCTGTGTTCCTTCCCCACCATTTCAACCGTGTTCTCAGAGCCCAAAGCAAGGGCCTTGGATATTCTAGGTCAGGTGCCACAGCATGCTGTGTAACCTTTTTTATGCCCTGCTCAGAACCCAGCCTCCAGTCATGTCTGCTCAGCCTATCTGAAGGACCAAGCTACCACCCACCCTCCCCATTACTGCTGGGCAATCTTTGCTCTATGGGCAACACAAGAAGCCATTTTAATGGGGTTCTGTGTTCAAATCTTTCCCCTGGATGTGAAGAAGCTAGAGGACAGAACATGACCTCCACGGTTGACCTTTGGGAAATCACCTAGAAGCCAGAACCTCAGGTGGAAACTCACGAAGGGAACAGGCTAGGGAAGGTGAACATCGAGGCAAAGGTTTGGCTGTGGCTAGAAACTGTACCCAGCTTAAGAACATGTAAAATTCTGGGGAGAGCACAGTCCACAGTGTTGCTTTGGTAGGAGGTGAGGGAGCTGAGTTTTCAGACTGCTTTGCCAGTCACTCATAAGAGAGACTATGCAGCCTCCCAGCATGGTAGAAAGAGCAGCTTCGAAGCAGTAGGTCATTTCTCAGTGTGGTGTGAATGCCCAGGCACACTAGAAAAGTATTAGCACAGTGAGGACACAGCTATCATGGATAACATGGATTGGATAGGTGGCCACAGAGATCTCCCTAATAACACCACAAGCCTCAGCTTTAGGGACACTTGGGAACAGCTTTCCTGAGTCTAAATCAGGGCAGAGTGCCTGAAGCTGAGATGGATAGAGGAGACCTGGGTCAGCTGAGTACATTTACTGCAGAGAAAGCAGCCAGGCTGTATCAGCTCCTGCTCCATCCTGGGGTTTCATCTCCACCTGTGGCCAGGGGCTGTGCCTGTTCACACAGAGCTCTGGATCTCCAGTTTGTGAGAAATGGTCAAGACTGAGCTCATAATACTCACATTAAGGAAGGAGGTTGGGAGATAGATGCTTGTGGACAGGAAAGTTTATACATTAGAAGAGAAGGAGAGGAACCCAGAACACTGAGGCCACAGGGTCAATGGCAGACAGGATGCACAGAGAAGGGTCAGCCTGGTAGCTAAGTAGTAAGACTCGCTCCCACATCTCTGTCTACACAATGAGATACTTTCTGAAATAAAGAGAGGAAGCTAGAAACTGGCTGGGAATTGGCTTAGTGGTAGAGTACGGGTCTGGTACTCATAGGCCCTGGCTTCCAGTCCCAGGAAATTCACATGAAGAAGATGTGTTAGACTTGAGTAAAGTAGCTCTTACATTCTGTTTCCTTATTGCTCTAGCTTTTGTATCATCTATGAGCCTAAGCAAAACTAAATCATCTTAAAACCACACCAGCAAAGGCAGTGGTGGCAAACAGGTTGACAACCCTAACCTGGGAACAAAATGAGATATGAAACAGGAAAGGGAGATGTTATGTCCTCAGCAGACAGTGGGAAAGTCAGCAGCAAATGTTATCTTACAAAATAAAATGCACCAACCTCAGCACACACGGAAGCATGTCCTACCTCATTAGTAATTAAATCCATTAAATAAAAATAAAAATGACTCATCTTTTTCACTCATCATATTGGAAAGCATAAAAAGTTTGACAAAAGCCCCAAAATAGCAGAGATGTGGGAAATTGACGTTCTCACACATTGTCAGAAGAATTTAAATTGGCACTCCTTTCTGGAGGGCAGTTTGTCAACTGAAATTATTTTTTTTTTAAAGAAGCATGTCTTTGGCCCAGCAACCGTTCTTGAAGAAAAAAAAATTTCTATGATGATAATTGCTACAGGATACAAAGAAAAGGCATGGTGACATTCAGAAGGGTGTAAGAGTAAATTTTCAAGAAAAATCTGAAGATCTAAGAATGAGTCATATACTCCATCATGGGGACCTATCAAAAAGGGCACCTTTGAAATAGTTCCAGACACCCAACACTCAGAGTTTTGATTTTCTGGCAATATTCTCTATAATGTTTCCTTCTTTTGGATATATCTTTTCTCCGTGAATGCCATTCTCTCCAAATTCCATTCTTGTTTCATCCCAGATTCTTCCCAAGCCATACCAGATCACTCAGAAACGTTTCTCATCCTTTAAACATATGTATGACATTCTTCAGTCATTTACATCATCCCACAGCCCTCTCTTGACCCCTTCTCCGCTTTCTGTGCCATGGAGGTAGCTACTGTGTCTCCAGACTCGAGATCACTAATTCCATGGTAGTGTTTGTTTACACATTCATTCAACTAATATGAATGAATGTGTAAACAAACTCTCTCTCTCTCTCTCTCTCTCTCTCTCTCTGTGTGTGTGTGTGTGTGTGTGTGTGTGTGTGTGTGTGTGTGTGTGTGTTTGCATGCATACAGGTCAACATTAGGCATCTTTAGTCTGAATTCAGAACTCACCAGTTAGTTACATTAGATGGAAGCAAGCTAGACCTATCAGCAGAAAATTAATATAAGTGTCTATGTGTGTCCTTGTGGTACTGTGGAACTGTGGGACTGTGGGTCTCTGGGTCTGTGGGTCTGCAGGCCAGAACCTCAGGACTAGACCGGAAAGGCCGGATCAGAAACCTAATACAACAGCAAAGCATTTATTTGCCTTGCACTTTCACATCATAGTCTATCACTGAAGGAAGTCAGGGCGGGAACCTGAAAGCAGGAGCTAATGCAGAGACCATACAGCTTATTGGCTTTCATATGGCTTGCTCAGCCTAATTTCTTTAGAACTCAAGACCAGCAGCTCAGGGATGGCACCACCTGCAATGGGCTGCCCCTCATTAATAACTAATTAAGAAAATGCTCTACAGACTTGCCTATAGCTTGATCCTATGGAGGTATTTTTATTTTTTTTCAAAACAGAGTTTCTCTGTGTAGCCCTGGCTGTCCTGACACCATGCTGGCCTCGAACTCACAGAGATCCATCTACCTCTGCCTCCTGAGTGCTGGGATAAAAGGTATTTGCCACTACTGCCTGGCTGGAAGTATTTTCTTCCTTTCAGATGACTTTAGCTTGTGTTAGGCTGACATAAAACCACCCTGTACATGGGCCAATGAGCACACCTGGGACCACAAAATGAGCTTCACCAGTTAGAGCTGCCACAGAGCAGATGTGATAAGCACATACATGAGGGGTAAAGCCCACAATCCTCTTGTCCTCTTTCTCTTGCTCAGTGTCCAAACACACTAGGAAACTGGCCAAGGCGGGAATCCTGGGAACACAGAGCACAGGTGACAATACAGCCGGCTGAGAAGTAGATTTGAGGATGAGCGATCCAACAACCTGCATAACTACACAATCAAAATCAATAAATATTTAAATGTCTCCACAATGTCACATTCTTTGCCAGCCAAACAACTGCAAATGAACTCTTACTTACTCTATAAATAAATTATGTGGGGTGTGTGTACATTTGCGTGTGTCTGTTGTGGGAGGGAATATGCCTGGAGACAATGAAATCTTGAAGTGGCCAGTCTCTGTCATTTAGCTAGTTTCTTCTTCTAGGAGAAAACTTTGGATAAATCTCTGGGTTTCTTCCTTTTTAAGAACTCATAATTTTTCCAGGATAGCTTTGAATTAAAAACTGAAGGCATTAGTACAGGTATGCTTTCTACAGGGCACTTTGTCATTGGGCATCCAAAGATTTGTGCCTCTCCCTAGAACTAAGAACTTCATGCTCACCAACCCCAGTCAAAGAGAGACAGGAGGAAGAATGTAGTGATTAATGACAAGGACACTTGGTGTGACGTATTTGTATGAGTGCATATTTTACAATCTTAAATGTTCAGTAAGTAGATCTAAGTTAAATTGGGTGCATCAATGCAATGGACAAAGGCATGATTGTCACCATGCTTGCAAATATGCTTCCCATTGTTTTCCATTGTAATCTGTAAATTAAAGCTATATGCAATGTTTTCTTTCCTTGTTTTTTTTTTAAATAGTTCTATTAGTGACAGCACCTCTGACCCAGGGCTGATGGAGACTACTAGGCTGGCAGTGACTTAGGACAGGTCGTGGCTGCAATCTTTCTCATTGTGAGCTGTGTGATGAATTAGACATTATTGCTTTCTTTTGCATTCATAACTCAATCTGGCTGCAAAGGTGGGCTATGGCTTCCATGTGGCCATCCTCTAAAGGCAAAGGTATGATGATATTGGCTGCACAAGGACCTTAAGCCCCAGCATCACTACCATTTACTATGAATCCCATGGAGGTATAGAAGACACAGATTGGCAACCATTTGATTTTCATTAATTTTTTTCCAATTAGTGACAGATCCTGTGTGTCCCTGGGGATTGGTACTAACTTAAATGATATGAAACGTAGCATGAGGTAAAAGGTAACAGTTAAGGAGCCTCAGCCATTTGGCATTCATAGATTCAATGTGGCTGTGGAGGGCATACCTACACACATCAGGTTCTCTCTGATCCTCTAAAAGACAAGGGAGGAAACAAAAGATGCCCTGGAAAGCCATCATGGCTAGAGTCTCTTATGGTTTTTATTTGAGCTTGTGAAATATGGTGTAATTTGGGGGTGGTAAGCCTCTTCCTAGAAAGGGTCAGCACGCTAGGCTTGTCCAGATGGTTTCTTTTGCAACAATTCAGCTCTGCTATTGAGCACAACACAAACAACATTAGAAAATAAAATGGAAGAAGTTGTATTCAAAGAAAATGTTATTGACAAATCCAGGTGACAGTTTGCATTTGGTCTATGGATCATAGTCTATAAATTATTCTACAAGGACTCAGCTGGTGACTGTGACAAATATGATGAAAATGTCTCAGAGATGGAAAGACGGCTCTGTGGTTAAGGACACTTGCTGCTCTTCCAGAAGACCTGAGTTCAGTTCCCATTACTCACACTGGACTGCTACACCTTACTGTAACTCCAGCTCTGGGGTATCTGACTCCTTCTTCTGGCCTCTGTGGGAACTACATTCACATGGATATACTCACATTCAGACACACATGCATCCATATACTTTAAAGGTTTAATAAGAGAAGAAATGTTATTGGTGGTAACTCTCATACCTCAGTCTGGAATGTCCTCTGCAGATGTCTGTTTTGGAATACTTGATACTCTAAGTACATGTGCTACACAAGGTCTAGATGGATGATGCAGGCCACTGTGGGCAGAGCTGATTCTGGCTGAATCTGTCTCCTCTCTGCCTGTCATGATGATGTGAACTCATGTCCATGGAACCACCTCTCCTGGCCTTGCACACTGTCTGGATTGAGATTCCTCATAGAAGTTGCTTCTATCAAGTATTTGGTGACGGTATCCAGTAAAGTAATTCAATATGGCAACAATGAAGAGGAACACAATACAAGTTTGTCTGCATCATTTAATACAAAGTGTTTCAGATATGAAAATAATCAGCTTTAAAAAGCAAAATAGTGACTTCTCAACCCATAATCCCAGAGACTGGCATTATATTAGTGGACTCCACCTAGCTGTCACAGTTCTTATAATGACTTCTTTGTCTCTGTGAATCAGAGAGAGATTTGAGGGTAGATGAAGGGCAAAAAAGGTGTGTAATAGGAGCAACAGGCTTGCCTAGTGCTGGCTTTGAACAGCAAGAACAATTGCCAACATAGCCAAGGCGTATAGACAACCATTAGGGAGTGGATTGGTCTTTCTTGGGGGCCTCCAGGATGGGATGTGCCCTTGTAAGACCCACAAGACTGTAAAACAGCACATGGTTTAATCAACTAGATTTGTGATCATCTGTTGTAATACCAATAGAAGATGGATACAGAAGCTCCCTGAGAATAATTTAGATAATACAATACCTAGTATCACCCACAGTGTCACTGTCCACTAATGTATAGTTAAAATTTTTGTATGCATGTATGTATTCCTATATGCATACAGAAAAATCACTGGAGATACAGAAATAGAAAACGCATCATTTGCATCGAGTATAATTCAAACTTCTTGTTATTGTACTTAAGGCTTTAAGAGTTCTCCTGTGCCAATACATTTTCTGCAAAAACATGTTTTCTAGCATAGATGAGTCATGATTCATTCACTTACCCTGTTTTAATTGTTTCTGATCTTTTCACTGGGATAAATTCTCACACATATTGAAGTGTTATGATGTTAGAAGGCTGCTGTCACAAAGGCTGAAGATATTTCTTCCAAGATTTGTTTGCTTTTATTTGATTCAAGGACACTTTTGATGGATAGAAATTTTATATTTTAATTCAGTAGACCAGAATTCCTACATCACTTTTTTTCCTTCCATGGTTGAAAAGGCAAATTTCACTGTATGATGTATTTTTTTTCCAGTTCTTTGAAAGGTCCATGCTTTCATCTTTGGTCTAGATGGTATGCATTTAATTTCCCAAGATGCTAAGCTATGTTTCTATCACCACTAACTCACTAATCATCCCTCCTCTCCAGTCACAGATATTTGGTACCCATTCCCATTCATTCCTTTGAAAATAGTTACCATTTAGCCCTTGTGATGTCTGGACCAGGTTCTGCTGTCTGAGAGTTTCCTGGGTATAGCTTGAAGGCTGGTTGTTGTGATGTGAATGATGAACATCTCCCCCTAGGCTGTTATATTTGAAATTACTTATAGTTGGTAGAGCTATTTGGGGGGGTTCTAGAACCTTCAGGAAACTGAGCTTTGCTGGAGGAAGTATGTCACTGAGGGTATACAGCCTCACCATACTTCCTGTTCCCACTCTCTTGTTTCTGTGAGTGGATAAAAATGTGATCAGCCAGTTCCATATTTCTGTACACTATACCTTCTCACTGTTATGGATTCTAGCTCTCTGGAGCCAGATGATAATAAACAACTTCTCTGTTTTGGACCATAGCATTTTATCATAGCAACAAGAAAGCAATTACCATGTACTTTAGCTAGAGAAGACTGGCATTTGCTTTGGTCTTTTACCTATGAACATGGACCTAGCATTCTGAGCTCAACTCCACTTATAGGGTCTGAACTTCCCTTGAACTTGAGATTTCAACACTTAGTGTACACAGCCTGGTGAGGCTCCAGTTTTGGGAGGAAACCCGTCCTTGTCGCAGTTTTATTTTGTTTCTTTCTGTGTGCTGAGCTTCTCTCTCACAGACCCTTATACCACGGGGTGGCTTTTGGTGTCATAGAGTCCATTACATTTCATCTCAGGGCTTTTCTTCTGTAATTGGCTCATAGAGCAAAACCAATAGAATTCATTGTTAATGTATCTTTGACACATCCACAGTGAGATGTTACATATAAGACCTCATGTTCAGTTTCTGAATGGTTTGCTGTGTGGATTCTTTCCCTGCTTCTCACCCATAAAATGATGCCTTCTATTTTTTAGCATGCATTGTTTTAATTTCTGGCATGACAATCATCTTTGTAAAATGTTCCTGATGGGTAGAAGGGTGATGCATGCTAACACTTGGAAGATGGAGGCAGGAGGATTTCATGTTTGAGGTAGTTTGGACTATATAAATAGAGCCTGTGATGATAAAAAAATTAATTAAAAATAAGTAAATAGTGTTGGCCATTGTTTCCATTTCATGTAAGTATTATAATTAATGTTTCAAGTTCTCATTCATTACTGGTATCAATAAATAATTAATTTGAAACACTGTAGGAGCTTTTCTGTTTTGTTCATAAATACTATAAATTGTTAGGGAAAGAAATGGTGTAATATTTAAAAGCTAATATATTTCCTAGTCAAATTTGATATATTTAATCATTCTAAACATCTTTTTATATGTTTACCATTAAATTTTACTTACATACATTAAAATATTTCTAGTTAATGATATTTTAATACTACTGTAAAATAAAATTCTACTTTTGTTAATTTTCTCTTTGGCTATTTTGGGCATATAGGAGAGCTATATGGTTTGTGTACTTTGATTTCCTACTTGGCTACTTAGTTTTTATAACTTTGAGATACCATCAACATTCAAATTGTTCATAATTTTAAGTACTTTAGGTTGACCCAAGGGATGTGTACGCCTTAACTGTAAAATGCATTCTGATATTTTGAAGTCCTAATTTTAGGATGTAAAAACATAGGCTTCACAGACAAAACAATGGCCTCATAGACATATGCAGTTAAGACTGCCCCATTTCCTCACAGCGGCTTCTCTTGTTTCTCTCTTACATGTTATTTTACTCACTAATATTTGTGACATTGTTCTGGGTTTTAATAGAAAGCCCCCAGTAGGACTGTTTTAATTACCTACTTCTTCTTTAGTTTGGGGAAGGTCCTGGGCTGAAAGATGGACATGCTATCTCTTCTCCAGATAAAGGCACATGGGCACCCGCACCCCAACTTCCAGTTCCAGCATGTTCACAGTGCGCTCAAACAACGCATCCAGAATAGTAACCAGGCAAAATACCACTAATCAGAAACACACACACACACACACACACACACACACACACCTAAGAAAAGGGAACACATGAAGAGAGACCTCAGTTATTTGTTTCAGCAAATGTATAGTGAGGTGAATGCAATGTAGTGCTGCATTGTGGGTCCATTCAACAAGGTCACTAATATTCTGTGTGAAAGACAGACAGATGTCTGGGCAGACTTAAGTAGCTCCATTAGTGGGTGGTTCACTTAAGAGGTACAATCTTCACAGGTTGTTATATATATGAGAGAGAGATGATAGATAGATAGATAGATAGATAGATAGATAGATAGATAGATAGATGATAGACAGATAGATAGATGATAGACAGATAAATAGGTGATAGATAGATAAAAAGATCTCACTGTGTGGCCTCATACTCAAATCTTCGTCTCTGAGTCCTAAGTACTGTACCTATATACACATTTCTTCCCCTGCTCATCTTCTCTGATTTCTTTTTAATTCTTTTTCAGAAACATTCTTGCTGGAAGGGTTGGGGCAGGAGATGTCAGAGAGGATATACCAAAGCCAAGAGATGAGATGCCAGTGAGGTAGAGGAGAGGGAAGGGTAAACTAAGCAATGGAGTGTGCATAAAGGGCCAGGGACAGGCCTGTGGGGATTCTAGGCTATTGAGGAAGTTTGAGATCTATTGTGGGTACCACTTGGGATGCTACATGTACATGAGCACGATACCTTTATCTGCGTACAGTGAAAGGCATGGAAAGGTTTGGAGTCAGTTTGCAGTTAAGTATGGCTATAGTGGGTGTTACATCAGGAACAGACAACTGTATATGTGGCAAGCAACTTGGAGGCCAGTTGACATACCCATGCAGAGGTGAAGGGGTTCCAATATTCTAGGTGGTGCTGAAGATGCACAGAAATTAAGTAACTGAGCCAGACAGGGAGCACTGGTGTCTGACCTGACAGGGAAGCATCTGTCTGATCCAGGTCTGCTTACAAACAGTGGGAAAATGACATGATGCTGACTGTATGACAGGGACAAGAAACCTTGAGGAGGTGCAATGCACAGCATTTGTGGTTTCTAGGGGTTATTGACGGAACTTGCTGATGGATGTATCCTGATGGCTTTGGAACTGACAAGGGGCCTAAATCAGGAAGTTTCCATCACGTAGACAGAGGCCACATCGCTCACACCCCACCAACTCCCTTCCTAACTCACTCCGTTGGATGGAGGACTGCTTGCAACCTCTATTCCAGACTTGGTGGCACTGCCTGACATCTGTACACAAAAGGATGAAAGACAAAATTCTGGGAGGTTTGTAGCACAAATCCTAATTGAGCTTTATAAAATCTAGGGTCAGATATCAGGGTAAATGCTGAAATACCAAAGAGACAAAGGAGCCAGCTACAGCCACCAAAGAGACTGCTTACCTTTCTGAAATCCTCAGGCCAGAGGGACCAATATTGGTCTCTCCACCCAGCCATATCGCTTCCCTAATGAATTAGGATTCGTGCTACAGAGGTTACCTGAGCATGCATTACTCAGTCCTTGGTAAAAGGAACTGGGTTAAGATCTAGTCCTATCCTTTGGAAAGCCCACCTAAATGTATGTGTTGTGGAAAGCAGAGAATGGAAATAGATCATAATAAGATAATACAGTACATGGAGTAGAACTCTCTCAAAAGGCTGCTAAGAGTGACAGGGATCCATGGACTGGAAGAAACATTTCAGGGAAAGGTCAGGAGATGACTAAGTGGTCCAGACATTGAGGGGAGAGCCTGTAAGGAGAATGAGCAACAGCAGACCCCCACAGTTCTCTGTGGAAGCCCCGCACCAGGGGGCTGGAGAAGCACTGCACCTTCAGAAATCTACCAGCCACTTTTGTGTCACAACGACCAAAATAACTGACTAGAACAATGGAAGGGAGGAAACTTGTACCTTGGCCATACTTTCAGAGGCTCTCGGTACATCCTGGACCAGAAGTTTGGCCGAGTTCATGTGGGTAATGTGGTGAAGGATCCTTCCAGCACAGTGGACCAGGAAATAAAGATGGCGAAGGAACCCAGGAGCAGACCACAGCCTTCGAAAGCCTGCCTCTAGAGACATGCTTCAGCAGCCTGAATGGACCTCTATAAGATTCCTCCGCTTCCCCAGAACAGCAGCACCAGCTGGGGAATAAGGTCACAAACAAGGGCAAGAGTGGGCAATGGACAGTGGTCCACAGATGCCTTCACTTCTCCTGTTTTTTACTTTTTCCAATAACTTAATTAAATTTAATTTCTTATTTATTTGCATGTCTCTCTCTCTCTCTCTCTCTCTCTCTCTCTCTCTCTCTCTCTCTCTCTCTCTCTCTCTCTCTCTCTCTCTGTGTGTGTGTGTGTGTGTGTGTGTATACACAAGCGTGTACATGTGGATAAACCACATTGGTACAAGTATGGAGGTCAGAGGGCTGTTCACTGGACCTTGTTTTCTCAAGCCACCATAGAGGACTCAAACTCAGTCCAGTCCAGTTTGTGGGCAAGTGTCCTTTCCACCTAGCAGTCTCAGTAATCCTTTCCTCTCTGTTTTAAATATGCACTAAGACTTGAGGAGGTAAAGAAACATGCCTGGACTCCCTGAGCAAAGGAAGCCCCACTTTCAAGCCTATCTTTGGAGTAAGTTCTACACAGAATCCTCTAGAACTGCCCAAAGCCTCCAAGATCACAGAAACCTGGCTTTTCTGAGTCTGCACTGCTGATTACAACTTCTTTTTAAAACTATTTCTTGGTATAGTATACAGTAACACAGAAATGTTCAACTATTTCTTGGTATAGTATACAGTAACACAGAAATGTTCAACTATTTCTTGGTATAGTATACAGTAACACAGAAATGTTCAACTATTTCTTGGTATAGTATACAGTAACACAGAAATGTTCAACTATTTCTTGGTATAGTATACAGTAACACAGAAATGTTCAACTATTTCTTGGTATAGTATACAGTAACACATTCGTTCAAGACCTTGCTTAGGTCCACCATTTCAGACAGGCTTTTGATACTGCCCTGCCTTGATAAAACTGTTTTACTTAGCTCAAAAGTGGCCCAGTAACTGCCCCGCTAAGCAGGTACCTAAGTACAGCTCTTTCTTCAACTAGGCACTCCTTGTGGCTTGGGTCTTAGAAATGAAAAATGAGCTACACAGAAAACTAATGAATGAGTGGAGTTCCGCTAAAAGAAAAAAAATATTATACATCTAGTGTAGGGAGCCGTGAGAAAAGGATCTGGGAGGATGAGGAGCAAGAGAAGAGGCTGAAGGCAGAGGGAAAAAAATCCGTATGTAAATGTACCACTTCCCTCTTTTCTGGTTACTGGGTCCTCCTCAGGCTGAGGGTGCCAGAAGAGGGTGTTTCCCACAGGGGTTTCTCCAACTCAAGAAAAAGGAACACATGATTCTCAGCCCCATTAATTCTTTAGGGTGTTTTGTTGTTGTTAGTGGTGGTGGTGATTTTTCTTTCTCTTTCTTTCTTTCTTTCTTTCTTTCTTTCTTTCTTTTTTTTTTTTTTTTTTGAATGTTGTATTAAGAATGAAGAATCCTCAGGATTGATTTTAACCACACATACTCACTTTCTCCTTACTAGGTTTGTCTTTTCTGTCTGGTTTTGCCTTTTGCTGCCTGAATCAGGAGAGAAATATTAGTCTTCTTGGTTTTTTTTTTAAAGTAAAATACTGTGGACAGAGCATGCCCTTCCATGGTCCTTAGCATTCTGCAACGCACCTGTGTTAAAATATGAAGAAATAAAACAAATATAAATTATGCATTTTCCAACTTAATTTAAAATGCATTATGCTTTGCTTTGTTCTCTGGAATTAGTCTTATTAAGGGGACAGATCTGGACGGATTCATTTTGACTCTGTTTATTCACTTCTTTGTAATTCAGTGGCAAGGATTTCTGTCCCCAGGCATCAAATTAATTTTTTTTTTTACTGTAAGTAACACATACAAAATATAGATCTCTTTGTGTTATTTCTTTGTTTATCTAGCATGCAACAGATCCCCCTTCAAAGGCTGCCACCAAATCTTAAATCTCTTTATTCAAAATACAAAACTTCCCAGGTGATCTTTAAAGCCATGGAACTATCATTACAATATTGACCTTGAACCTAACAATGACATCATCCTTTGCAAGGGTTTTCATTTCATGTTTGAGACCTCCACATACACTCTCTAACCCAACCTCTTAGATGACCACTCCACACCCCTGGCCAAACACATCTGCACTGTGGGAACTGCTATTTCAGGCCTATTTAAAATATACACCAATCTCATTTTTGGAGTATTGTTTTAGTACAGTAATTCTTTGTTCCTCTTAGATGTTTTAAATCTTTATTTTTTCCCCCTAAACCGAGCAAGCACATCGTCTGCATTCTTAATTAGTCTTCTTTAAACAAAATATCCTTTCATAGGCACTAATAAAGACTAAGGAGCATTCCTCTCTTGTTCAAATAACTGCTTGCTGTAGTATAAAATTGTGAGAGACACATTGCAGATCAAGTTGCAGGCTCCAACCGGAGAAGAAGAGCAAGCCGTGCCATAATAAGCAGATTTTAATGATTTACTATAAATCAGCATTTTTGCCCTGTCAGTGAGATTGAAGAGGCAGACAGCTCCTCACATGTCTGCCGAGCAAACGTCTTCCTGATGAATCATGTGCCCTGAATCACTGATCATAACACTCAAACGCACATCCAAATAATGAGAGAAACATATACACAGGCTCCGGTGCTTGCTTGAAGGCAATGCCGCCAATCTATGCTTTGTCGGTGTGTGGTAGTTAAACCCATACATCGATCCTCTAAGGATTCCAGGGAGGGTAATAGAAGTGTATATTACTGGGTTAACCACTGATGCCCGAATGTAGACTGATCTGCATAAATGCTCCCTCCCCCCGACCTTTGATGAGAGTCTAATCTAGTGTTGAGACAGAAGGAGGAAAAGGCAGACTGTGATAATGAACACGAATGCAAAGAATCCAGCTGCAGAAGCCCATAGAGATTGGGGACTAACTTCTGTTGGGTGGAAAGGCTCATTGGGTTTGGGGGCAGCATTTTCCAAGGGGATGTTTCCTGGGCCCCTTGCTGTTTTAAAACCCTATCTTATTGCTTCTCTTGAATTACTGGGTGTCAGGTGGTAGAACCCATCCCTACGGAGAGAAGTATTACCCAGGATAGAAACTAGTTTCTATCCACTTAGAAACTAGTATACTAGATCAAGTGGGACCCAAGCCTCTTGAATAAATGCTGTGCCCTTCTCTAGACCTAGGCCCAGTGGATGTTCAGGACATATCCCTTAAACTAGATGAATTTTCTGATTGCAGCATCACTTTTCCTGATCATTACTTCCCTCTATCAGTGTCTCATCTCAGTGTCATTTGTTTCTTTTTTGTCCTTATAACACAGTTACCCTCTCCTAATGGACTGTGGCCTCCTCATTGCAAGGTTATCTGATTAATTTGTATGAAGCCTTAACAATATATTGCATATAATATAGGCTTCATTATAAATCACCAAAACTTCCTAAGCAGTAGAAAAAAATGGGAGGATGGATGGATGGATGGATGGATGGATGGATGGGTGGATGGCTCAGTGGTTGGTTGGGTACTTGAATAAAAGAATGAACTCATGCATATATGTGTGTTTGGATGTGTGTGTGTTTGGAAGCATGGATAAATAGATGTAGGAATGAATAGAGTGATACATATACAGATATGTGTTTGGAAATCATGGATAGATGTGTGTGTGTGTGTGTGTGTGTGTATAGGTGGACAGGTGTGTTTGGATGGATAGATGAATGCCTATATGGTTTGACTGGTGGATAAGTGGATAGATAAAGCCAAAGTGTTGAGTACCCAAACTCAACCAGTAAAGACACATTCTTGTGAAAAATAGGAGGAAGCTCTTAAGCTAATGTTGATGAATGTATTTAACTTGTATTCACTGGGCACCTGTAGTTCAATGCTGCTGCCCCCAGCAGAGAATCCACCAGGGCTCACTTGCCAAACTAAGATGTGTCCTGAGAGCTGACCACCTAGGAGCAGAGATCAATGCCAGGGACTGACCATAGTCACTGTCCTTGAACATTGTCTCCCCAATTATTATTTATGAAACAGCTCCGAGAATAATTCAAGGCCACACTTGCACCTTCTACTATCACTTCAGTGACACAGACATAGTTAGAAATCGAAGATTTGTCTTTGAGAAAATATTTTCTTGAAAACTAGACCGGATCTGCTGGTCAGATTTGGGACCTAGTTCCCATCACTTCTCGAGACATTAAATCAGATTGGAAATGGCTTTCATCAATTTGGAATATTCAGAGATGATAAAACACACTTATTGTCTTTTTCATAGTTCCCTGCTTAGTTCATGCTAACTGACCCCTGACCTCTACTTCCCAGACAGGACAAAGAACCGTGGACCCTCTGAACTATAATTCAGTCTCCAGTGCATTTCTGGGGCTGGAGATGCAAAGATGCACATGATATGCTTGTCCTGTCCTAGGAGCAAGTCCTCTACTGGGTTCCTGAGAATGACAAGCAGACCTTCTCCCTGCCTTGGACTTAACAGCCGCCACACTGCTCTTGGTCCCCTGCTGATTTTCCCACTGTGACCTGTGTATGCTGTACCTGTTAGTTAAAGCAAGCACACAGCTAGCAAGGCCATGCATGGTGTTTATTTAAGAGAAAAGTCCCAGGCGGGTAAAGAGACAGAGGAGCAAGAAAGAAGTCAGGGGACAGAGAAGAAAAGGACCAAGCATGTGCTTGCAGATGCTTTTAAGGGAAGGGGCATGCACGGGTATGCGTCATGGGTCCGGACAGGTGCTTTCATGTCCAGCCATGGTCCAGGGAGGTGCTTCCGTACTCGGTGCTGCAGGGTTTACGTAGCCACCCCTAGGGGCGTGACTCCATGCAAGGTACATCCCACCTGAGCTGAGGGGCTCAGCTAGGGAATGTCAGGAATCTTTACAGTACCTTCCATTCCAGTTCCACAGTCTGTGTCAGAGAATGCATTAGGTCTCCATAGCTGCAACACCTTTACCCAGTTGCCTGGCCTGAAATGGCCCCGTCCATCTTCACTGTCCAGATCCTTTGTCCATGGAGTTCCTCATTGCTTCCATCACTTATTTAGGGCGTGCAGTGACAACCAAACATTCCCGGCTCCCCACTTGCTAAGCTCTTCTTCCTGTTTTTGCTGGGGGGTTTTGTTTGTTTATTTGTTTGTTTTCTGGGAAAGGGCAGAGCACCCAATAGATCTAGATCGTAGGGGGCAGTGGGGGGTGAACAGCATTCCTTCTTCAGGATGCATTGAGTACTTATATACCACCTGATGCTCAGGATAAACAATGGTTCACCCAGGGAAGGTCAGATGGCTCAATGGAGATGTGTGACTTGTGTCAACACACATAATCTTGTAGTTACAATGACCTCTCTCAGGTAAAATCCTCAGATTTCACTGTCTTAAAACTCTTAATAATCTTAAAAATCACATCCTACATCTTTACCATCTAAAATTGTGGAATAAGTTTAGTGTCTTTTTTTTTTTCCCCTAGGAAGAGTGGAGTGGAGGTGGGTGCAGAACCAAACAGTCAATACATCAGCCAGTTTTGGAGGATGGGGTGTGTTGAGATTAGCAGTTGGGAAAGTGCTACTCAAATTAGAAATCAAGTCTTGGTTCTGGGAGTATGAGCAGAGATGCACACAGGCTGTTGGAACAGCCCTGGGCAGGTGACATAATCCAGTTCGCCCAGTAAGTGAAATGAGCTGGTTGTCCCCATCAGGTGACTGGGAAGGTGGCCAGGATTTTATTGCTATCTGGAAGTGTGAATCACTGGATGTCTTGCCCTTCCAGAAAAATGGTGGTGTTTGGAGGTAGGGGGTCCTGTTAGCCCCTCCCCAGCCAGCAGGGGTCAGAGAAACACCCTAACACAGGCACTGTCTACCCGCCTCTCACCCTCGGCTTCCCAGCCTCCACCATGATTAAGGTCCTTTCTTCTTTCTGTTTCCTACCCATATGTCCACTTCTTGCGCAACAGGCCCTAGAAAAGAGCAACATGGAAGTTACAGGGAGCGTTTAGGTAAACTTCAAAGACTCACCACCAGGAGGCGCCTTGGCTCCTGGGACAGTATTAGATATTTTTGTTTTTTGTTTTTATTTTCTTTGTTTTGAGATGGGGCCTATGCGTAGACGCTGGCTGGGCGTTTAACAGGCTGGCCTCATTCATACAGAGATCAACCTGCCTCTGCGGTCTCCCAAGTACATCCGCAGCAGTGCCCAGCGGGTCTTGGAAGTTTTGATGTAGGTGCTATGGTGTTGCAGGCCTGAGGAGTGGGGACCAAGGCACCCCCATGAGCCTTCTCCAGGCAGACTTGCAGCTTTAGTGTCCATCGTGGTAACAGACTTGTGTCTGTCTGCTGCCTCCTTCTCTTCCTGCAGGAGACAAGTTGCTGGACATTAATTTGCAGAAGCAGTGTTTCTGGGGATGCAGCCTACAGAGCCTATCACTGGGGCTTTGTTCAGGTTGAGCACTCGCTGAACTAACTGCCCTTACAGAATTCTCTCACCCTTGCATAGCCAGTTGGCCACCTTCCCTGGAAGACCAAGAGCTCACCAATCACATCATTTAGAGCAGCAAGGACCTCAGCTGACATGCTCACATGCACGGGATCACTGTCACTGTTTCCAGACTCTCTTTGTCATCCACAGATTCTGTCATGGTCCTTCATGTTTCCCCAGGGGCTAGATGAACACCATAAAACCTGGTGGGTCCCAGTACTCAGCAGGTGTGTAGGAAAGAGCTTCAGAGGGAGGCAGGGGATTGCCAGTGGCCATCCTAGCTAGGAGTGCTGAGCAGCTGAAAGGTGATCTCAGCTACAATATAATTATCCACCCTGGAAAAGAGGATCCCCTCTCATGGGACATGCATCCATGTAAGGAAAAGGAAAATAAACTCATTCTAGGTCAATTTAAAGGTTAAAGGGAGGTCAGCAAGGGGGGGACAGAGGTGTCATCCAGTCATAGAAATATCTCAGCCACAGACCCAGGTTTTTAACCTTTGGCCCTCACATCCATCTAAAGGGGAAAAGAAGATTGCGAAGCAGATAATTGGGTGTTAGTATACACACCATCTTAGTAATCTCTGAAAATAAAATAAGAGAGTGATGGTGAATCCAGCGGCAGTTACTTTAGAAAGATAGTAATGTGTAATTCCTAGTTTCTCAGACTGTAACTTCTGCACTTAGCACTAATTTCTCCACTGCACCAAATGCAGTGTGTACATTTAGTTTAGAATTTATCATCACCGTTTGTGTATATTATGCCAGCGGCGTAATCCATCCTCATGAAGCTAATGTTGAGCATTAGCAAAATGGACTCGTCACAGATCCTGCCAGGCTCTGGCCTCAGACGCACCCGGAGGAGGAGTCCACCATGCCACACGGGGCTGCGTGTCCATGCCCCTCCCCCAGCAGGCTTTATGCCTCGGTTCCTGACTCCAAACAGAGTGGGCTGGTTCCCGCAAGTTGCAGGTGGTGTCCATTGTCTGTGGATGTAAAAATCAATGACCTACATAAGATTTTGATTTTCCACGGGGAATTGGGAGAGAGGGAGGGAGGGAGAGAATGCAGATAGAAAATAATGAAACCAGCATGTTAAAAAATATTAGCATATTCGGCTCAAAAAATATATTCCCTAATTTGCTCCCCTCCCCCTTTGAATAAGAACATATCTAATTTCATGGTCATCTGATTAAAACAGTTAATTGTATTAATGTGCTATTGAGCCCAGAGCAGGGGTCATTTGAGAGTGGACGTTCACCCAGGCACACAGAGAAAATAAAACCATAGTTTTAAGGCTTCTTGGGAGCTGAGAGAACCTGAATCTGCTCTTGAAGCTTCTCCTCAGATTTTCTATCCCTGTTTTTATTTTCTTAAAAGAGAAAGAAGGGGAGGGGAAGCCTGAAAGTGCTGATTTCTGCAGAAAAACCTGCAAATGAACTGTTCTATTAGGCACAAACATACCCAAGTCTTTAGAAGCTCTCTCTTCAAAAGCATAATTAGGTATTTATTTCAGACATACTAACATCTTTGCAGGAGCTAATAAGATGCAGCCCATTTGAATATTAATATAATAAATGATTAAATTAAACAGCAAGATTCAGACTCAGAAATAGCCTTTATAGGTCCCAGGGGGTCACTAAAACTGTTTCCATTTCTTCCTACAGTTAACATAGTACAAGGGACGAGAATGCATACGGCAATATTTGTCTTATGAAACACAGAATTTTATATGGTGCTGTTCTGTTTTATTGCTCCACGGTTTGAATCCGAGGCCCAGAGTGAAGTCACCATGCTGAGGTCTGACAGTCATTCTTCCTGTACCAACACTCACTGGCATTCTGGAGACATTCTGTGGCTCACAGAGCCCTCCTCTGAAGTCTCCAGGCCATAGATGAATGCTATGTGAGTGGGTCATGCAAAGGAGAGAGAGGGAGAGAGAGAGAGAGAGAGAGAGAGAGAGAGAGAGAGAGAGAGAGAGAGAGAGAGAGAACAGAACCAAATGCTTCAGCCTACAGAACCTCCCAAGGTTCATTCTGTGTGTTTGCATGGATGTGTTTCTTGACTCCACATAGAGAAATGCTGGTGTGTGGCTGGAAGGCCACACCCAAGAGCGGGTGTGCATGTGTGTGAAGCCAGCTATGCCAGGATGTGGGCAGACCCCATCCATCTCTCCATTAGAAGGAAACCCCACCTCCCCCAACTCTACCAGCAGAGAAGAGAATGGGCAAAGTCGGCAACTCTAATTGGCTGTTATTCCAATAAAGGTGTTTCCGTTTTTAAATTAGTTCATAAAAACTGCATATTCTCCAAATCCCAGGAACCTAAGAGTGTTAATAAACATCTGGCCGTGGTTTTTGCTTAATTAGCATTCTTTAGTTTGGGCAGAAGTCTGTTTATGTAAAACAAACACACACACACACACACACACACACACACACACACACACACACACGAAGAGAGAGGTTCTGTAAGCCACAGACCTTAAGCAATTCAAATACAGTATCCCCTTAACGGTGGTTAGAACTCTGTGTCTTTCTGATATTCCTATTGCCTCCTGATCTACAGAAGAGAATCTACATGCTTAATTTCAGTGTGCAAGTCTCTAATCCAATGTGTGGTGGTATCATCATGGCATGTGAAAAAAAAAATCATATGTCTGCAATAAAATGATAGTCAGGCTTGGAGGTTGGCTTGAACAAAGCAGAAAATAACAGAAATGGACTTAAAGCATGTCCACCGGCCACTTTATTATCATTCACAGCCCAGATCTCCCAGCCCTATCTCACTACAGAGCGGCATTGGCCAGGAGGTAATGGATGTACTGTAACCCAGCTTGCAAGACTCTACTGTCTAAATTAGATAAAAGAAAAGTAGGAAGAAAGCTCAAAGATAAGTGGTGTAAAGTAAATCAAAACAAATCATCTTACCAAACTTTACTAGAATCTGATACCATTTTTAGAAATTAAGGTCAGTTTTGTGGAACTAATAGGGAGTCGTACCTATATATCTCGGACACCATGACAATGCCGGAGTGGAAGATTTATATACCAGGCTTGCAGATGCTGAAGAAAGATATGGGAGATCAAATGGAAGTGCATGATAACAAATGAAAAATGGTCCCCACAGCCCATAAATTAATTGAGAAAAGAAGGTTGTCATTATTTGAACATGCTTTAAAATAAGGTATGGGGTCCAGATGGTTGAGGATAGATAGGCACCCAAAGTTTGAGTAATTGATGGCTTAAAAATAAAGCAAGATCATACAGAGCAAGTTAGAAGAAGGTTCGTAGAAAAGAAAAGAATTTTCAAAGATGCATAAAACAAACAGATGAGCCCTAAATTGGCAGTACCAGCACAGCCAGATCTATTGGAAACTGAGTCCCGGTGCTGTGGGATTCCAGATGTTGTTGCCTTAATCTGTTCTGCCTTGTTCAGAGGTTTTTGTTGTAAACTTAAACTTTTCCTTTTTTTTTTTTTCTCCTTTCTTTTTTAATGGCATTGAAATAGGCAGTGTTGAGGTGGGCAACCAACATTGCAATTGCAGACAAAGTTCTCTGTTGCTGCCACTTAAAATTTATGCCACTGGGCATTTCAAAAAGGATGTGATTTTTGGGTAGCTTTGGTGGTGGAAGCAAGCGGCTGGCAGCTTGGGAATTTTCTCAGTGCAGGAAGGAAATTTCCAAGGAACAAGCCCAATTGCTTTTTTATTTCCTTCAGCCATAGCATTAAGGGCAGCGCCTTGATCCTGAGCTTCCCTGGAGGACAGCTCCTCACCTGGGTGAGCAGCGCCCCTTCCTCTCCATTGATGACACCACAGAGGAGCTCACTGTGGACTCCTCCCCAGGACACAATATTTCTCAGACAAGCATGTGCTGAGTGGATTCTGTAGAGACAGCCAATCCCGTCCCTCCCTCTTCCAGACATGAGATCCTCTTTCCTCACCTTCCTGTTCTCTTTCTTTTGATTTTGTCTTTTTCCTTAGAATTACCCACTTCTTTCTTCCTTCCCATCTTTTTCCCACTTTGGACATCACTACTAATCTGTAATTTCACCTGTATCCTTGAAATACAAGAAGCAGAAGCCTGTGAGGCATGTTCTCAGTGTGTCAGGACGTCCTCTGGCTTTGCTCATCCCCGTTTCTGTAAGGCTGGGAAATGTCTCTGGGCACAGGAGAGGGCAGTCTGGAGGGAGAAGCCAGCCCCTTACTACTCAGATCGGGCATCTCAGGCTGCTCCTTAAGGATCTCACTTGTTCTGTGTTTTCAATTATTTTCCCCCATTGTTTTGTCTTACTCTTTAATCTACATAGATTTTTGCCCTCAAAGCCACATTTTTCAGGACATACAAAGAGTGTGTTATGAATATTATAAATGAAAAGGAGACCTTGGCATGAGATTCTGGGCACAGATGACAGTGTGAGCACACTCAGCCTTTCTCCACCTGCTGGGATCAGGCATGCATTGTTATCCACACTCATGTCATAACCCTTGCGACAAGAATCATGTATAGCAATAGAATTCTGTAACTACTGTCAGTATCTGGCCACACATGGTACTTCCTTCTTTGCTAAGGAAAGAGCAAGTGTATGCATGCCTATGATGTGTGTGTGTGTGTCTGTGTGAGTGTGTGTGGGAGAGAGAGACAGAGAAAGAGAGAGAGAGCAAAGCGTGTGTATATGTGTGAGCATGTGTATTGTGTCTGTGCCTTGGCCTGATGGGTTATTAAGAAAGCATAATGAAGGCCAAGTTAAAGAGTGTCACTTTGGTTGCTGGTCACTGTCCATCTCCAAAGAAAGACACACGAGATATGCTCAGATGTGACCCTCCATGCAATGGCACTCGGAGGGACCTACAGGTCATGTGAGAACAGTGATACACAGGCCACCAACATTTCAAGACAAGGCAATCTGCCAGCTGGATTGATTTGAATACTCTACTTAGAGACTTATTTTTGCCTTCTTGTGACAAAAGTGATGCCCCTTCCTGCCCTACACATGAAGGATATGGGACGGAAAAACTCCTTTAAACCTGGTACTGTACCTTAGTGGATGTTGAAAATATCTTCTGCAGTTTAAAAGTTAAAATGATAGCGATTCTGGAGTGAAGAGCCGACACCTGCCTTCATATGTCCAAAAGGAAGAAAAGACAATGCAGGGAGAAGTCCAAGCACTGCAGAGTGAGTGTTAAATTATCTACCCCACACCCCATACCCCCTCCCACAAAAAAAAAATCCTAGACTCATTCAAATGCACGTCTTGCTTGTCTTTAACTAGAGCAAAATCTCTTAAATCCAGCTGTGGTCTTAGCACTGCTGGGGGTGGGGGTGGGGGTGCTGGGCGACAAAAAAAAAAAAGAAAATAGAGAATATTCTCTCAAACCAACACTGTGTCACTGGAAAGGCAGAGGCACAGACCATTGATTTTTTTTTTTTAATACAAATTTGGCAGATTTCACATGATCCATTACATTTCTCAGGATGGTTAAAATGCAGCTTGCATGATTTATTCAGAATAAGGTCCATTTTTAGCTGTATTTAAGTCTCCTATTTGTTATTTAACATGTGTTTAATGTTTTCTGTCCCTGCTGTGCACAGCTGCAAGCTGCTATTTTTTGGCAATTTTTGTGACTGGGAAGTGATTTGTGTCTTTGCCGTTCACCTTTCTTTCCTATGGCCTGCTGTTTTGATTTTTCCCCCCACCAAACTTTGAGAAATAAGCCCTCCTGTGACATGACCTCTGTTTCACTTTGCTGGGCAAACAGGAAGGCATGGAGTACACACGAGATGCGACAAGCCTTTGGTGGAATGTTTTAGAAAGGAACCCGGGGAAGTGAGCAGGAACTTCAGGACATTTCTGTTAAAAAAAAGACTAAATCGCCAGGTCCTGGCTCTTACCTGCAACCCAGATGCTGGGGAGGCTGAAGCGGGCAGATGCCAAGATGTAGGCCAGTCTGGGCTACAACAGAATCTATCTCTAAGTAAATGACTAAATAGAATAGACTAGAACTGAACTGAGGTAAAGTCTATCCATCCTGCTCACTCTCCCGAATAGCTCACAGATTGAGTTTAGGGAGGAAAAAAGTCTATCTGAAGAGAAAATGTCTGTGCTGCAGATTAACATAGGCTGCCATGCTTCTGGAGGATTTAGCTAGATACAGACCAGTGTTCTATCTGTCACTTATCTAAAGGAGGAGACAACTTCCTCTCACCTACCCTCTGACTGTTCTGCAAGGCCCAAGCATAGTGTTTTGTAACCCATACCTTTCTAGAACTACCATCCCCAGAGGAAAGAGAACACACCCAGGGGACAAACACTAGCTGCAGGTCAGAGATTCTGCTGCCCCTGTGCTCTCCATGCCCCCCCATACACCTTCCAGACAGGCACCAGAAGTCAACTACTGACATGCTTTGAAAATGGAAGTCTCACCAACTCAGTTTTAAAAAAAAAAAAATTACACAAAACTTAAAAAAAAAAAAAAAAAGTCTCTAAGTGTTTATCTGATTCAGGCCAACAGGCCGATGGTACAACACGATGTGTTGATTTATTTTCCCTAAGGCTAAAGGATCCCGCTTAATATTGCTTGATATATGCTAACCTTCCCTTTATAGGGTCTGCAATTGAAAGCTATGTTGAAATGGTTTCATCCTGGCCTCTTACTTATCTGAAACACTCTGACTGTGCCGTGGAAATTGAATCTTTTCCTCCCAATCTTACTGACATGAAAAATATATAATACGGTAAATGATTAATGCAGTTATAAAGTGTACTAGAGATAAGATTTAAGTATTCATATTTCTATCATGTTAATACAACATGATAAACCCATGAAGCAAACTTGACCGGGGCATTTGTTATTCTGTCCAGTGTTCAATTATTCTTTGTCCAAATACAATTTAGGGGCTTGCTGTAATGCAGTTGGCTGGCGCGACACATTATGCTCTTCTGGGAGATAATAAGCTGCCTCGATGGTCAGCCCAGGAGACTCCCACGACATGCAAGGCTCCAGCAAATGCCAACAAGCATGCAGACAGATAGCACATGCCCTGCCCCAAGGACAATCCTTCTACAAAGATCGTTTGCCACAAAATGCAAAGCCTTCCCTCCTTTTCACAAGAAAGTCTGCTGTGAAAAGGAAACTTATTCGCCATAATCAAAAGGAGCCTCAGCAATAAATGGAGGCTCTTCGAAGCCATCATCCCTAGCGCTGAATACGGTGGTGTTTTTATCTGTGACTATGGAGAAGCCATTTCTTTGTTGGCTCTAAATGCCCCCATTCCTTCCCTGTGCAAATTGCTCACATGTTCTGAGGTGCCATTTAGCACCCACCTCATTATTTTTATACTTTCGATGATGTCAATTTTGATTTTCAAATGCCAGCTATTTATAGCTCATTCTAACACACACACACATACACACACAAGGTAATTCTCAATCCCTGCCATGAACTGGGCTTTGGGGACCTCATGCTATGTCAAAGAAAGGAAATTAAGTAAGGTCACATATTCACCTCTGGTCACCAGATCCATCCTTCATTAGTTAAGAGACCCCGAGAAGCAATGTCCTCACAAGTCTTATTCCCTGTCACAGAGGTAGGATGAACTTTACCTCACTGTGGTATGGTAGATGACCACTATCACTATGTAGCATATAACGACGTCTCAGGGAATGTTGGTAATTGCAGAATTACCATTTTTGTCATGAGGACAAATAAGCTGAATTTGACAGCAAGCTCAGTGTTGATACCTATCCACTTACAGCTGGAGAGGAGCATTTGGTTGTTATGTCTTGCTCAAGATTGCTAGTGATAGCTGCCGTCCTGAGAAATGGTGCTGCTTTGTCCTCACAGTTCAATGCCTGGAGGAATGTAGTTCAAAGGCCAGTGTAAGCAGGCATAAACAGATGGAAACGTGCAAGGGGCTCAGTCAGCCTCTAGTGCTGTTGGGCTCAGTGTGGAACTCAAGGCAAAGCTGTGAAAGTATGGGGAACAGTGTAAACACCTTACGGAAGCACCTCCAAAGAGGTGCCCAGGCTCCCTTTCCTGTCTGTGGCCTAACAAAGACATCCATGTCCTAGGAGCTGGTGGAGGACTCACCTGAGTGGGTGTTACCCTTCTTTATGGGCATAAAGTCAGTCCTTGGGGAAGACAGAAGGAAGCATGCCTCTTCCTGTAGTCAATTTGTCACAATTTCGGTTACCCCCAAAGATCCATATGTTAACATGTTAGCAACTTAGTCCCCAGAATGTGACACTGTTACCAAGTGATAGACCTTTAACAGATAGGTCTTAGTGGGAAGAAGTGGGGTCATCAGAAGTATGTTCTTGGATGGTATATTAAGAACTCTCTCTCTCAGAATCTTGCTCTCTCCTGGCCTCTAGTGTAAGTAATTTTACACCCTCACCCCCTTACTTGTCTTGAAGTACTTTCTCAACACCCCCCCCCAAACAAACACACACACAATGGACAAAGGCATTGTCGACTCAAATTTCCCAAATTGTGAGTGAAAATGCATCCTTCATTCTTCATAAGTTGTATATCTCAATTAATTTGTCATAGTGACAGAAAGCTAATGCAGTGACACTCTGAGAAGGGTGTCTAAAATATGATGCACAGGTTTGTTATGTAATGGACAAACCATAATGAGGAGACTATGCTAATTTGAGGCCAGAATAAGAAGGCTATTAAAACTGTCTACTAGAGGCCAGAAAAAGGCAAGATTCAAGACTGGGTTCCCCAGTTGAGTCAAAGGAAACCTGGAGAGAGATTCCAAGGAGGCCATTTGGGGACTGGAGAGATGGCTCACCAATTTCTGAGAGCAATTTCTGCTTCTCTCTATGACCAGAGTTCAGTTCCTGGCACGCAGGTCACAGTTCACTTATGACACCAGCTTCAGTGCATCTGATGCCCTCTTCAGGCCACTGTGGGCACTGCACATACATGCATATACTTGCACAAAGACACACACATACACATAGTTAAAAGTAGTAAAGTAAGTCTTTTTTAAAAAGGGCTATTTGTAAAATTGAACCAGTCGTGGAAGACCAAGATGCTATAACTTTTGGGTAGGAATATACTGTTTGTGTGTGTGTGTGTGTGTGGGGGGGGTGTTCTTTATCCTGATGCTTCAGAAACTGACACATAAACACTTATCTTGAAAAGCTTAATGAAATCAGCATTTCTATGCATGCTTTTCTGGAACAAAGCAGATTTATGCAGAGCCTGGTTTATGATGGATACTCAGTGAATATTAGCTTATGTTTGCATGAAACTTCACCCCCACAATTGTAGGATCAGAACTGTGTACTTTGGAAATACCATTGCTGGTATGATCTTCAAGGTTGAGCATTGAGTGTCACAGCAGAAATGTGGAAAGACCTTGGCACTGAACTCCATTTCCCACAAAGTGGCCTGGACATCTTTCTTGGCATTATCCCCTTTAACAAACCTGGGAAGCTATTAATCTGTGGGTTTTTTTTTCCAAGAGCCTATTTATTTGTTCTCATGGAGTGGCTAGCATTTTTTGGGGGGTGGGGAGACAGTTGGCTTGAAAGAGGGTCCTTCATCCTTGCAAAATCTCCCTCCCTGCTTTCTGAACTTGGAACCTCTTCAATGAGGAAAAGTATTCCACGTGGCTTCACAATGGGACACTTATAAGATGATATTCATGTTGAAAATATTCAGTTACTAAAGCTAAAAGCAGATTTTTCTCCCTCAAACAATTTTAGCATTATGAAGAGAGATAGAGATCTCTTTGTAAAGACTGTCATGGGTCTGGTACTAGTAAACACTGATGATAAATGGTGTCTAGCAAGAGGTCCTTATGATCCTGAAATATTATCCCTTCTAAGAGGTATCTGATTCCTGTCTTCTTCCAATAGCTGGCAGAATGTTGGACATGGAGAGGCATCTAGAAGACTGGTGTGCATCCATCCTTGTTTGTACAACAAGCCATGGGCTCAATACTGAGGAAAGCATAGCCATTAGGGCTTTCACTCCAGCCAAGGCAGACTGAGTATGATGTCTGCTTTGCTGAATTCGGTATTGCCACAGGTATTGATGTCAGTTCCCAAGAGATCTCTCTCAGACTCACCGTTTTCTGCTTCATATAAAAACTTAGACACTATCTTCCACTTTTAAATCGTATTCCTTTTATGTCTTGGCATAGAAGCCTTCCTCGCATCCAGAGCCCTGTGACTTTTATCTCACCGCTTTCTCAGACTCTCAGTCTATGACTTTTCAACCTAAGTATTCTTGACATCCATAGCAATCCCACAGACACTGTCTGACACCACGCCATAAAGGCCAAATGGTAGGCCTTCCCTGCCTCATCTTCATTTCTATAACAAGTCATGACCTTAATGCTGTAAGGAAGGGATGACCATCACATAGTCACGTAGATTCAAAGGTATCCTCAGACCCATCCAAGAAAACTTACTCAGTATGGTTTCTATTTAGTAATGGGAACTTCACACCCCTGCAATTCCTTTCAACCCTGAACTGACAAACCACCTCTTCTACATAGGTAGAGTATAATCAACATTTAGCATTTTATAATTCAACAGATATTTCACTTTGGTTTTACCTTTGATTGGAATGTGAAAAAGAATTATTTCATCACCCATGCCTTGGTTTTTTCATCTATCCCTACAGAAACCATGGCTCCTACCCAGTTGGGCAGAAGTAAGGTTTTTATAAATCAATACATGTGACCTTTGGAACATAAGTGAGCACAATATACTAGTTTCTAGAATGTAATAGAAAAATATTAATAGTTGTAGTTCAATTTACAATTTAACTACCATGCTTTGGTCAGAGATTTAATGAAAGTACTGATATGGTCTAACAAGCTAAGTGTCCAAGAGTAATATAGTGTCTAAGAACTGTGGAGTAGGCTACCATGTCATATGGAGAATTGTTAGAGGACCACAAAGACACATGAACAGGACAGGAAGGAGACAGAGAAGCAAGCATGGTGTCTAGCAAGAGGTCCTTATGATCCTGAAATATCATACTACTGCACAGAGCTTGCCTCTTCCCAGTCAGAACATCTATCAATAAGTAAGCAATGTGTACTGGAAATCAGGAGCCATCACTTTGACCTAGCATGGATCTGGGATGCACCTATGACCATTGAGGCTGCAGAACTGAGGCATGGCTGCAGCCTCTCTCTTCTGCTTCCTGGTTGCCCTTGAATGATTTGATCTGCTGAGTTTCAGCACGTGGACCAGTCCAGCCTAGCAAGAACCACACAGCTGTTTAATCTTTTGTGAGTGTTTCCCTCTAAATCCCCTAATAAATATTAACTTTTTAATCAGTTGCAAATATTATTAATACCAACAATAGCAAAGACTGAGAGGAAAGGAATCCTGTATACTGTTGATGGGAGCATACATTAATCTGGTCTATGTGGACATTTGTGGGCAGTTACTAGAAAACTAAAATCAGAATTTCTATATAATCTAGACATCCAACTCTTGAGTATCTACCTGAAAGAATCCAAGTAAGCATATCATGGAGATTCTGGCAGGTCTGTGTTTCACACTATCAGTAGAAAAATAGAATAAATAAACTATCGAGTATACTTATATACAAAGCAATATTATTCTGATGCGGAGAAGAATAAACATTGACATTCACACACAAAAAATGAAATGGAACTGGGGACCATCATCGTGATGATTAGGGGGAGAATGATTCCCATAGGCTCCCACACTTGGATATTTGTTCCCCACTCAGTGGTCATGTTGGGGGATGTTTCAGGAGGTGTGGCCCAAATGGAAAAAGTACAAAACTGAGGCAGGCTTTGAGTGTAACAATGTCTCACTTCCTTCCAGCTTGCTCTCAAGATGTGAGCGCTCAGCTTCCCGTTCCAATTGCCATATCTTTGTTCTGCCATGAGGAACTCTCATCCTTCTGGAACTATGAGCAAAGATAAATACTTCCTTAAGTTGCCTTGGCTGTGTTGTTTTATCACAGTAATAAAAAAAAAAAAAGAAAGAAAGAAAATGTTGACCAAAATAAGCCAGTCTCAGAAAGACACATTTACTATTATTTGTTTTCTTTCATATGTGGAACACAGACACACAGAGAGAGAGAAGGAATGTAAGACTCAGGAGAACACTGCCCTCTGGACCTGATAGGACGTGGTACTCATAAACTCAAGGGAGCTGTGATTATCTGCCCAGAAACTGAACAAGATCAAGTCAGTCAAAATTCCAGCATGGGCGGGAGAGAGGCCTCAAGGCCTTGTTCCTATTGGAAGAAATATTGACCTTTGATGACAACTGAGGAAAACTTTCTCAGTTGGAAGAGTTGCTCTCTTTTGGGGAAACAGCCATGGTCTTACATTCCTTCTGTATGTGTGTGTGTTCCCCAACCTGTGTCAGGGGAGGCTGGTATAGAGTGTGCATATATGGCTGAGGCTCAATAGTCACAAAATCTCGGCACTACTAAGAAGCTTCTCTGACCAGGGTTGAGAACACCACAAATATAGGTATAAATAAAATACTAGAATGCAGCTTGACAATGTGACCATTTAGCAAAATGACAAAAGTAGGTCACCCACTGCTCACTGCTCACACCCCAGTGGATGACCACACTCTCATGTGCATATGGGCACTAATTGGACTCAGGGAATTATTAATGATAGTAAATAAATAAAAGGAGAATGTCAAGCTGGGAGAGAGATGTAGGGGATGAAGTTGTAGACAGTGGACAGACAGGTCAACGTGCACTGCCTAAACATAGGGAACTTTAAAAAAATCAAAAACATTATTATAAAAGAAAGAAATACGAGCTCAACTTTTGATCATTTTAATTGCGATTTAGAAGAAGTCAATTGAAATCAAGTAAATGCTGAGTACAAATGATTTCGTCCCATTAATAACTTATCAATGCAGTTCTCATATACACAGGGCCAGTCTACCCCAAATAAAGAAGCCATAAGACTATTATGAATGATGGGGAGCATCGTGTTCAGAAAAGCAGACTCAGTTGTACATGTACTAAATGATATAATAATAATTTTGTTAGTTACTCATTTGTCAGTTGCATCTAATGCCATCTAATTTCTACCTCTTTCTCATAAGATTTGTAACCAAATACGATAACTGTATCAGGATGGATGTTTCCAAACTGCCTGTGTGTCTTTTATCTGAACTTTCCACCTCATTCTCAATGACAATGTCCTATTTTAGTAACGAAAGAACACGTAAGGAAGAATGGAGGCTTTGACATCAAACCTATGCAGGCCCGAGCTGTCAGCTTCCTCGATGCTATGCGAAACTCAACATGTATATTCACAAAACACCATTCCCACTACACGTGTGCCGCCATTCTGTCTTATCAAAACTACATCTGGAGCTGCGACCCCGGACATGGGACTGTCAAGAACAGAGATGGTGCATCTAAATTCTGGGGGACAGGCTACCTATTGAGCGGTGGGTAGTGCCTGTATTTTGTTACCCGTGGTGACAGCTGCCAATGTGTGTGGGAACGCAAAATGTCAAGTTCTCTGGCACCATTCCTGGAAGACTCTGTAATTTACTGCTCTGCTATGTCACTCTCTGAGAAACTGCCTGGGATACAGGCTGTGACCAGCCCCGGATTTTGGCCAAATTTTCCCTGGGCCTTGCAGAAAGGTCCTTTCCCTTTTATTTGGAGAAATCTTTCAGAGGTATTTTATTCTTGCTTCCAGTGTCTCCTGGAACTATAGTCGAAGTCTCTAGAAGTTTCTTCTTATTTTTCTTTGTCTGTATTTCTGGCAGTAAAATCCCTTTGAGCATCAATGGGTGGAGCAAGTGATGCTCACCCCATCCTATTTTAAATCATGAAAAGGCAGCAGGAGCTTTCTGCAATGGGAAGGAAGTGACTACTGGGAAAAGAAATCACTACAAAGGAAACAGACTTAAAGATCATCTGTTTAAACACAATGGCCAGGAGTCCTTTGTATGTCTCTTTAAAGAAAACAATATGCCTCCCGCCTAAAACATGGGAAAAGCCCCAGGCTCCTGTCACAGGTCAACATCAGCAACCTTGGGCTGGGGACCTGCAGTCAACATCCCAAGAGAGCCTACTCACTCTCAGAGTCGGGGGCGGCCTTTGTTTTCCATGCTCTAAAAATAATAACTAACTGTGAGGTCTGAGGTGTTCAGGTGGGAAGTATACATGCTATACAGATATGTTCTTTCCAAACAGATGCTCAGCCTGGCTTGACACATGGCTACCATTTGGTCAAAAAGCCAGATCAGGCCATGGTAGAAGAACAGCTGAGGAACAGCCTGGAGGGACCTGCTGTCCAAAGTCTAAAGAGACTTCATCAGCAGCATATGGTCAACATCCATTAGTGTGACTGCATTTTACACATCTAGGTAAAAAAAAAAAATCAAGCTAGACTTCCTACAACATAGAACATGAAGAATCTTGAGCCCTAACCTGTGGCTTAAATCCAAACCTGAACCCTACTGGATTACAGTGTTAGACCAGCTACCCATGTCTAATCAGTGGAGCCATGGCCAAACTGGTTGATTCCTGATGACATAGACAAGAGAGAGAAATATAACGTCTTCCATGAGTCCTGCATTACTGTACTGATCTCCAGCAGAAGTGCCTTCGTGAAGTCACTCATCTTCAGGGAATGGATAAACAGTGGTTAAGAAAAAAAATGCTGCTCTTCCAGAGGACCTGAATTCAGATCCCAGCACCCACATCAGGCAGATTACAACCTCCTGAAACTGCAGGTGCAAGGGATTGGGTATCTCTTTATGGTCTTCGGGCACCTGTATTTATATGTCCCTACATACACACACACACACACACAGAGAGAGAGAGAGAGAGAGAGAGAGAGAGAGAGAGAGAGAGAGAGAGAGGCATGCACACACATACAGAAGTACCAATAGAAGTTCTCCAATAGAAGAACCTTCCTCAACTTAACTGCTCCCCAAATTAGCATATTGAAAATCCTTAGAGCCACTGAATGAACCTTCAGGAGAGGAAGGTTACAACTTAACTCTGAAGTCTCCCATAGACTCGAATGTTGAACACTTGACCCCAGCAGGAGGCTCTATCTGGGCAGGTTCTGGGAACTAGGCAGTGGAACCCTGCTGGAGGAACACTACAAGTGCATCTTCAGAAGTCACACTAAAGTCAAGCCCTTTCTCTCCCTGATTGCTCTCTGTCGTGGTGAGGAATCTCTTCCCACCCACCTTCATGATGTTCTGCCCAAGGAAATGCAGTCAAGCAACCCTGAGCTGGACCCCCTGAAACCGTGAGCCAACACATAGCCTTCTTCCCTTAAGCTACCTCTGTCAGGCATTTGTTCACAGTGACACAAAGCCAACTAATCCATTGATTTCTTTAAGGCACCACTCTGTCCCCAGACCCTCCCCCCTCTAATTGGCCACCATGTGTGCCGCAGACCATCTTTGTAAGCAGCATTCCTTACTTGCTATCCTGTTCCTTGGGAAAGCTTACTAACTACCTTAGCAGTAGGCTAAATCCCAAATGGTTTGAGTTGCCCGTCATGGCCTCCCTGATATTTGACCTGAGTGGCCCTTCAGCCTCTACTTAGCATCATAGTGTCCCTGATCTCTCACCCATAGCACCATGCCTGTCCTTGAGGGAGGAGTCCTCTTGACACAATCATAAATTAGAGCCAGTGCCTTTCACTGCCCACCACGCTTGCATGCTCATGGTCTTGTTATCGGCAGGATCATCATGTTCAGAAGCTTCTCTTCTGTTGCCAAGACTAGGAACAATCTTCAAGCCTAGGGACAATGGTACCTAGTGTCCTCTGCAGCCTTGCAAGTCAGGATTCCATGATGGCAAAGGGCATAGTTAACTCATGGAGCATCATGACATCACCCAGGGTGCAAGAAGTATTTGTTGAATACCCAAAAGTCTGAAGTGATTTTATAGGGAGACAGACAAGCAATCAATGCCATGCTCTGAAAAGGAAGCACCCTCCCTTATTCCCTGTTCACCTGGGCCTAAATAGGCTGCCATAAACCCTAGTCTTCGAAGAAACTCGAAGCTGTCAGTCTGTGGCTCTGTCAATCACAAGTCACTTGCAAAGGCTCAGATTCATTAGGCAGAGAAAGCCTGTAAGAAAACGTTGTCAGAAAGAATCAATCGGTTTAAATATTTAAAAGTAAAATATGTGTCAGGCAGTCCCCATGGGGAGGTTTTCATAATGTGGGGAGTTCCCCAGATCCCCAGTGGAACTGGGACATGGGGCTTCCCTCTGAGCTGTGAAAACCCTTAGGGGGGGCAGCAAAGGAAGGCTAGGAGTGTCTGGAGGAATTGGGATGGGGGAGCCTGAGTCAGAAATGACAGTCACTTCCAGCTGCTCCCCCTCATGCTCATGTAAAGCGGGAAGCTGTTCTTTCTGACACAGTGAAGGGGAGGGATCAGGTGGTTTTGCTTTTCTGACTGGCAATGGAGTTTCACGGTCCTTTTGCTGTTGCCTCTGTACTTGTGTGTCCACAGGAGTGTATGTGCATACGTGCAAGCCAGCGCATGCCCCAGAATAAAAAGAGGGTGTGAGAGCCCTCCGAGCTGCTGCTACGGGAATTTGAGGACCTCGTGGCTTGTTCCAGGGGCTGCTGAGATCCTTACTCCACCTCTTAACAAGTCCTGGTAACTGCTAAGCCGTTTCTGAGCCCTTCATTAGTGGAAGAAAGAGAAAAGAAGAAAGGAAGGGACGGTGGGAAGGCAGATGAAAAGGAGGAGAAGGAAGAAAACTAGGAAGGGGGAGGGAAGAGAGAAGGGAACTTCATTGATTTGTGTTGTGTCATTATACACACAGTGTCATATGTACACATGCACACACATGCATACACAGAGACATATGCATGCATGCACACATATGTACACATACCCTTGCCTCTCAATCTTCATCTATAATGATTCTATAGGCTTATTACTATTATCATTTTAAATTGTTTTAACTTATGAGGAAAAAGTGTTCACGGGGTCTAGAAAAGAGTATCAGTTCATCTGTTCTCTGGAGCTGTAGCCACAGGAAGCTGTACCTGCTTAACATAAGTTCTGGAGGTCTGTCTGCTGTCTCATGCCCTGCGAGTGTACCGTTGTCCTCAGGGCCTTCTCTCCAGGCCCATGCCTTCTGTGTTTGATATCCAGAGGTTTGTGCTTAGTAATTCTGTTAAGTAAATGAGGTCAGGCAAAAGGTTTATTAAAATCACTGCTCCATAGATTTAAAACACACATACATAAGAAAATAAAAACAATTAGGTAGAAGTACAAATATGAGATAAATAGTAGTCCAGCTCTCCAGATTTTTCAGTGAAGTTAGGGGGCTGCATCAGTGGGATAAGGAGGAAAAGGAGGCTGGGAGAGGGTGTATGGCCCAGAGTGTGGAGGATCATGCCCAATGCTTCCAAAGGAAGCAGACATCTAAGGACGCTGTGCTCAGACCAAAGTGAGCTAACAAACCCAAGACCAAACTGGATGCAATTTGAAGCAGAAATGTTGAAACTCTAGAGTCAAAGCCAACTAAGAGGGTGAAATACTTTCTTAACTGGTCTGCTACAGACCCAGATATTTAGATGTGGCGAATCCAACAGCTGTCGGCAAGTGTGGGGCAGGTTCAGAGCTCCTGAAGATTCTTGATGTTTTTTTTTCTCCTGGTAAATTTGCACAGGCATCTCTCCACCAGCCAGAAAAGCACCATAATTTGAGAGGAATGTATATGTTTCTGAAAGCTATACTGGTACAGGAGGGTTCTGTCAGCTTCTCATCCCTGTCATTGATTCCACAGAGGGTCAATTTACCCAAAGAAAGTTTCCTTCGGCTTCCAGCTCTTTCCACGCAAGGCCATCTACTTGGTCGTTTTTGGGCTCGTGCAATGAGGTAGCATATCATAGCAGGAGAGTGAGAGAAAGCATAATTTGTTCATTTCAGGGTTAAAAAGCAAAATAAGACAGGAAGGGACCCATGTCCCATAATTCTCTGTGAAGCCCTGGTCCCAGAGATGCAAAAAATGCACCATGCTCCCAGTAGGCTCCACCTCTTAAAGCCAGTACCACCTTCCAGTAGTACAAAATTAGGAACCAAGTCTACAGCATTGAGGCCTTTGAAGAACACTCCAGAGTCAGGAGTGGGGTGTGGGGGGAGATGAGTCATAAGAACGAAAAGGAAGGACTAGATAAAGACATCAAAGAGCCCGTGAAACTGTAAAAGGGGAGACCAAGAACATATCTAAAGAGGCTGAAGAGGTGGCTCAGAGGTAAAAGTACTACACTGATTTTGCAGAGGACCAGAGTTCACTCCTATCACTAGCCATATGGAGACTCAACCAAATGTTACTTCAGTTGAAGGGGATGTGCTTCCCATTCAGGACTTTAAGGATTCCTGTAGGCATGTGATGCACAAACATTCACACAATTGAAATGTGTATTTGTTTTATATAAGAGCTGGTCTGATGCCACCTCCCTCGTTAATAAGAGTAATCACTTTGCTCATGCTTTGCCTCCAAGTGATCCAATACGGCATCCATGCCAGTCACTTTCAGGAATTAACATTTTCTACAAAAATGCCCAGGGAGAAACAGGGAGGCCCAACCATGCTCTTCTTTGCCTTGTGCTGTTTCGCTTGAAAATGAAGGCCCAACTTGTCACTGCCCTGTCATTCATGGAGTTTCAGCCTCTGTGATGCTGGATTTTAAAATGGAATCAGTGAGCTACCGATGAAGCACAGCACATATACAGCCTGGATTTCCTCACCAGCACAGCAAATAATAATAATAATAATAATAATAATAATAATAATAATAAATGTTCTCATTTATTTTATGGAAAAAAACTGTAATTGCTGAATATCCCATTAGCTCTCATGTTCAGGAAAGCATCTGTGCACAAGTGGGAACATGAGCACACACATACACATGCATACCCACACAGAGGCACCAACACACATATGCACACGAAGATTACATTTGCAGGGCCAGGTTGTTTTGTAAGAAGCTCATAGCTAAGGATAGAATGAGGATGCAGTTGTATAAATGCTCTTTAGGCAGATCTAACAAAAAGGGTTTCGGATAACAGTGGTTCCCAGAGGCTTGAATGTCTCAATACTTGGAACCCACTTGGTTTGGGAAGGGAGATGTGACCTTGTTGAAGAAAGTGTGTCACTAAGGTGGTGGTAGGCTCGAGATTTCAAAAGTCCATGCCTTGCCATTGCCTGTTAGCTCTCTCTGCCTCCCCTTTGCAGATCAAGGTGTAACCTCTCAGTTTCTGATCCAGGGCCATGCTACTTTCTATGACGGTCATGGACTCTAACCCTCTGGAAATATAGGTCCTCATAAGTCCTTTCTTCTGCAGCTTGCTTTCTATAGGTGATGGTGTATTCTAACTAGAACAGGACGAGACCTGGCCTTCTGCCACTTTTCTCTGCTTGTTCGTTTCTGAGAACTACTTCCTGATGTATGGCAAGTCCTATTTAGACAGATCTTAGATTTTTTTAAAGGATTTTTATTTGATTAATTTTATTCCTGTGTATGGGTTTGCCTTTGTGAGTTTATGTGCATCACATTTGTACAGGAGCCTCTGGAGGCTATAAAAGGCCTTTAGGTCTCTTACATCTGGAATTACAGGTAGAAATGAGTCTTCATATGAATGCTGAGAACCAAACCAGGGTCCTCTGCAAGTGCAATAAATGCTGCGATTCACTGAAACATCTCTCTAACCCTTAGATGCTAGGTTTTTGACTTAACATAAAGAATTTTCAGTATTTATTTATTAGATAATTTTGACATCTCCTGGCTGGACTTGGTCCTCTATCATATCTGCCAACCCAGGGCTGCATTTTGCCAGAACAGGTGCATTGAAATCATTCTGCCATAGAAGAAACTGAGGCATAAAGAGACAATTACATGTTGAGTCTGGAGTTTCACCCTGTTGTCTACAGTTCCCTTGACTTAGCACTGAGCTGAGTAGTGGTTACTACTTCCTGCCTACTCTGCCCTCAAGAGCAAGTGTGTGCTGCAGGGCTTTGGTAAGGACAGATGCCACCCACCACAACCCCAACGCATCAACCTCCAGGTTAAAAAGGGTCTCCTTCCTGTTAGTCCTTGAGTATGCCTTCAAAGATGGCTGCTGCTCTTACTCACTAGCAAGTATCTCCCAAAGGTAGGATCCTGAGGAAGGCCTTTGAGACTTCATTCAGCAGGGCAAATATCCACAGCTAAAGCTCACAACTCAAAGGAAGGGGGGGTGGAATTAAAGAGGGAAGGGAGGAGGGGAGAAAAGAAAAGAAGGGAGAGAAAAAAAGAAAGGAAGGAGAAAAAAATCAGGAACTCAATTAAGAACAAGAGGAGTCATCCTGTAAGAAAAGAAAATTCATCCTGTAAGTGAAGCTCTCCCGCGGCAGACAAATGGGCTATGTCGTGTGGTGCTGGCAAGTTCTGGACTAGGCCTCTGACATTCTGCCATCCGAGAGGAGCTCCTACATGTCACTGGAGACCTTGTCAATCAGACATCCAAGGCATGAGGTTTTCTCGTGTCGTCCTTAACATCTAAATACATTGCCAGAATGATTTAAAATGAGAAGCTTCGCGGGGGTCAATGTGATCACAATGAGCCATATGTACATATGAGTTGTCACAGTGAGCCAGTGCGTGAGCTTGAAAATGCAAGTGTGAATGTCCAACTTGGTAACAGAGCCGCCGGCGGCCTTGCCAGCCATTTCTTCCTGCTGAAAGTAGCTGCCACTTCAAGACAGCGAGGGCAGAGAAGAAAGAAAGAGAGAGAGAGAGAGAAAGAAAGAAAGAAAGAAAGAAAGAAAGGGGACAGTCCTTCCTTCTCACTGGGCCTCATTGCAGATTTATTTATTGGCGATTGATTATATAAAGGATATGTATTTATTAAGGGGTTATATGAACACTCACTGATACAAGTTGAACCCTTAAGACAATGAATCCCAGCACAGCCCCCCCCCCCAACTTAGCTCTTAGCTTTCTCTTATAAGCATCGTCATTCTCGGGAGCTGCCTGTGTCCACAGCCCCCAGGGTCAGGCTGTGTGAATCCTGAATATCTGTTAACATGTTTTGATAAATGCATCCCTTGAGGAGACTCCTGATCTCTGTGTCTTGTTCATTGTATCCCTAAGCAAACAGGGCAATGCACCAACTCAGGCCAGACACAGAGGGGAATTACGGCAGGTTTGAACACCCACGCAAGGGTGTTCTTCTCAGTAGCTTCATGCCTAAACACTGCTTTGGCCTGTCACATTGTATTTGAGATGGAGTCAAACTATACAGAACAGTAAATTTTGAATTCATAATCCTCCTGCTTCAGCCTCCTGAATGCTAACCTTACAGCCAAGGACATGTCTGGCTGTGTGCTCATTTTTATTTTCATTATTTTAACATTTTTTAAAAAAAATGTGTGTGTTGCGTGTGTGTGTGTGTGTGTGTGTGTGTGTGTGTGTGTGTGTGTGTGTCCAGGTGGGTATGTGCATATGAGTGAAGCTGTCCAAGGAAGCCTAAAGCATTGGACCCCTGGAGCTGGAGTTCCAGGAGGTTGTGAATCAGTTGAACATGGGTGCTAGAAACTGAATTTGAGGCCCTTTAAGAGTAGTTTGTATTCTTACCCATCTCTGCAGCCCTGAATACTACTAAATTTTGAATGATTTTAAGAAATAATTATCTATACCTCATAGCCTTCACATTTAGTTATGTTTTAAGAAAAATTGTTACAATCTTTTGAGTTTTAATTTTTTAATGTTATGTGCATGTTTTTTTTGCATGCATGTATGTCTGTGTATCACTTGCATGGCTGCCTCTGGAGGCCACAGAGGGTTTCAGATCCTCTGAAACTGAAATTATAGACAGTTGTCTGCCACAACGTGCATGCTGGAAATAGGACCCAGATCCTCGACAAGATCAGCTAGTGCTTCTAACTGCTAAGCCATTTCTTCAGCCCATCTTCTGAGAAATTTTGAAATTCACCTAAATTAATCCCTGAAATGGGTCAAACAATAATGTAAATGACCAAAGCACCCTGACCTCAACCTAGGTTCTCGGGCACCTAAACCATGCCTTTGCTGATACCTAATTTGCAAGAGCCCTCAAAACTGTAAATATCTTGCATTCTCAAGGTTCCTGCCTTAGACCCTGATAATTCATCAGGGTTCTCAAAGATTTCAGGGAACACAGAACAGCTTAGAGGCTTAGGCCCTGTGTCACAGACAGTGCCTTGTGTAATGGCCTTAGCAGGAAGATGTCAGGGGTTGGTGTGATATAGAGAAACTGAATCTCCTCTGCAGACAGAGACATCTTCCCAAGGCTCAGACATAGAATGTGAGGCGCTTACTGGTACCATCAGATGACCATGTCCATGCTGTTTTGCCTAATGCAGGCTAACTGTTTGCAAGACACTCCTCTAAAGTCCTTTATTGAGCATAGAGGGGATGTCATCGAAAGCTTTTATGCTGCTGTGGCGTTTCCAAGCCTTCCTCCATGATTGACAGCTCTGCCTTCCCTTTCCCATTATGGCACCTGCAGATAATGAGATATCATGAAACCGGAATTTCCAGAGCCTGCGCCTGCCAGGAATATTATCATCAGTGTTCTAGCAAGCCATTCCCGCTGCACACATGACCTCTACAAATTTGAAATGTCAAAACACAGCCAGGAGCTGAAACTAAGGCCACTCCAAACCAAGTGGCTATTGGCTCTCAAATATACAGGAGGGAGTCCTTTATCTTGTGAGAATTATGGATGACCAGAATATAGTGATCTTTTCATTAACCTATATGTATTTAGAATGTAGATAATGTCTGTCTTTTTATCACTCTTGTAGTCTGTGTGTGGGGAGACCTGCAGAATGGAGGCTTCATATTTCCCCAGTGACTCAGAACCTTGGTGGGAGATAAAAACGCAGGCCACAGAATCTTCTTGTTCTTGGAGGCAATTTGGGGCTTATAATTGTGCGGATATTTTAAGCACCCCTATCTTGTTATATTATCAGAGAAGGTAAACATGGAGAGTCTTGAATCTTCTCTATGTTCCTTTTATTTCTGTTTTCATTCAAGTGAGCTCAGAGATCTGGGTGGTTAGGGACTCACCCGTCTATTTGACTGGTTTTAGTTTGTGTTATTCATTATGTTGCTCAGGTGATACCGAATTCAACAGTGGAGAAAATCCACAGTGTGACAAGGATTGCGCTGGCTGGTGTTATCATTTAAGATGTGGGGAGTTTGGTATGGTGACACAGGCTTGTAATCCCAGTAGTTAAGAGACTGAGGCAGGAGGATAGTGAACTTGAGGCCAGCCTCAGCAGGGTATTTGGAGGGCAAGCTGTCTATGTTGGGTTTCTAAGGACAGGCAAGGTTAGGAACAGGCAAAAACTGACAAGTGAGAGCCATGAATGGGCAGAACCATGAACACCACAACTGACCTGCATGAACAGACAGCTGGTGACATAGAGTGACATAATGCATTCAGGAAACAGAAAAAGATTCTGGGGATCGGGTTACTTGTTCGTATCATTAATCAGAACATGGACAAAGCTGCAGGACCTTCACCAGAGTCAGGAAGATGATAGTTGTAACACCAGCTCTGTTTTCCTGTCTTCATCACAACTGAGTCGGTGTCCCCAGTTTCTATCTATCCAGGGGGCTAGTCCCAAAGTAGGATTCTGCATCCACCCCTGAGTTACAGTAATCTAGACCTGAAATTTCAATTGAGGCCATCAGAACCATGATGTGCTACTTCCACAGGGATGCCTTCCTAATACAAGAATGGCTCTGCTAGTGGCCATCTTGGTGCTGTATGGGGACACACAGATGTGACAGCATGGCCTGTGTAGAACAGAGATAGGGCTCACTGGACTCCAGCCATTCCTGAAGCAAATGTCCCTGTATCTGGCTATGGCATCAGAATCTGAGACACTTGTACTTATGTCTTAGTTCCAATAAATTTGAGTTTATTTTTTATATCATTTCCAAATATCATACTTTTTTAATACTTTAAGAATCTCTTATAATTTACTTTTATTACAACTTTTCCAAGATCCTCCCCACACATCCCTGACTACTTCTAATTTGTGTTCTTTTTTCTTTTCTCTAGATCTCTATTTTTTATTGTTATATGTATGCATATATATATATATATGCAACCTGCCAAGTCTCTTTAGTGTTACATATGTTTTTTAGCTGACAACTTGACATTGGATACCCAATTTCAGGGCTCATTTCTGGAAAAGACTGATTTCCTCTCTCTTAGCAACCATTAATTGTCCATAACTCTTCATCTAGGCATGGGTTTCTTTTATTTTCCCCACATCCATGTTGTCATGTCAGCTGATGGCAGGTCTTACATGATCATGCTATTGGGATTTCATGGGGCAGCTTCTCTATTATGTCTTGCAGGAGACATCCTGGTCCTCTGGCTCTTAAATTCTTTCTGCTTGTTACCCACAATGTTCTCTGATCTGTAGATTAGAGATTATGCTGTAGATGTGTCAATTGGGGCTGATCAGTTGTTCTCTCTGAAATTCAACCAGTTGTGACATTCTGTCTAGGTGTATGCCATGTGTGGTGGTTGCTGACTTTCTATTTCTTGAAACTTCAATGAGTCTAGACTATAAGAGGTTATAGATTTGCACATTTCATTTTCACCATTGTGATTCTATGGATGACTCTCTGGAACTCTGATTAGAAAAATGAAACTTGGGGTGCAGAATGATGAGCTAGTGAATCTGCCGGGGACAGATGTTTGGCTCCTGAGGGCTCGGAGCTAGTTAATGTCTTAGCCATTAATGATTTGGGAGCATTATACGGAGGTGGTGGAAAAGTTACAGGAACAGAATCTAGTTCGAGGAAGTAGGCAGTGAGTACGTTCTTGGGAGCTGTTTCTGGCCCCTTCTTGCCTTCTCTGTGGCCAAGAGAAACTGTTTTTCACCAGCACAATGTTCTGTCTTACGTTGGATCCAAGTACAGTGCCACAAGCTGACCATGGATGAAAACTTCCAGAATAATGATCCAACATAAGCTGTGTAGGCACCCCAGCCTAAGCCAAATGCCCACTACAGGGTCAGCATGGGGTGTCCATCCAGGAAGCAGAGCTGAGGTCTCTCTCTCCAGGAGGGAGTTGCAGGGACCTCAGTCCCTACTTCTCTGAGGAGGCATACCTGGCTGGGTGCCACCCTCTTTCCATAGGGTCTGAGGAGTATGGCTCACCTCAGTGCAAGGGGCAGCTTCAGCAGAGAGCTTCTGTCCTTCTCAGTCAGCCAGAGAGGACTTAGCCCATCCCCCCAAACATCCTGACTATCATGGTCTGGTACTGCACAAGATAAAAGCATCATGTTCCAGGGCATCAGAGACTGGTAGCACAACTGTACACAAAGACACAAATACATGCATATATATACTTAGTATTACACATATACACATGTACACATAGAGAAACATACACAAATCAAAACAAAGACATATAAGTTGCACACAAGTATATATATACCTACGTAGAGATACATGATCATTATACAAAGACATATACATGTGCATACTTAAGGACATGCAGAGACATACACAATACACAGTTACAGAGACAGACAATTTTGCATACATATATAAATATACATGTACATAAACATACATTGACAGGCATATACATGTAGATATATATGCACCCAGGCACCAGCACATACACACCCAAAAAGACACATACAAATATAGACAGACGCATGCAAAAAGACACAGATGTGTACATGTATACTCAGAAACATACCTGCAAACAGACACATGTATATAACTGCATCTGAACATACACACAGAAACATTCATAAAAAAAGACTTAGACTCACTAATATATGTAAGTGTGTAATATATACACACATGCTGCTTTTTAAAGACACAAAGGAGATCTGTCAGAAAAATCAGGCCACCTAGTCTCCAGGTCACCTAGACCTGACCACAGCCCAGGATGACATATATCCCCACTGCATCCTCCCAGGGCATATATACAATGCCCCAGGATCCTGCAAATTTGAGCATTCAATTGTATCTTTTGGGTAATAGCAGAAGTGAGGAAATTTTCTTCCTTTTCTTCTCCATATCATCTGAGACAAAGAGAAACTTGCAGGCACCAAAATAAACATCACACAGTAAAAGTAGATATTTTTTTCTTCAAAGGCACTCAAACATTTTATTAGCTGTCCTCCTTTCTGTCCAAATATCTTGGGCTGGACTGGGAGGGACTGGCCCTCTATGGCCAGAGCCCATTTAGTCAGCACACAGAAAGGCAAAGAGAGAGGTAACCAGAGGCAGCAGGAACCAGCTGCATGAGGCAGCATGATGCCAGGGCTTAGGGAGAGAAAATGGCTGCCCTCACAGGTTCTTCTGTGTGGCCCTGTCAGGAAGAGCCTGTGTTTCAGGCCGAGGGCTGGCTGGCTCCCGCTAAGTACTAAAGCTGCAGTGGCAGTTGGGGCGGGGGTTTGGGGGTGGGCAGGGACAGGAGATGAGAGACAGAACAGGGCAGCTGTAAATGAAAATCACCCTGGGGAAGGTTACAACCAGATAAAGTTTTCGACAATAAGATTCCAGAGACTGCTGACGGGAGCAAAGCTCAATATTTTAGTCTCAGTACAAATTTGCTTCAATCTTATACAACTCCTGTGCAGCATTGCCCACAGCTGCATGCTGTAAACAACAAACAAATCTATTTCCATCAGCCCTGCTGATGCCAGGAGAAAAGTGCTTGAGCATAAGACATGCACAGATGCAAAGCCTCACCTGAGCCTGGTGCTGCCCTCCACTTGGCCTCTCTAACTTAATATCGTTGTTACAAAGCTATTGGTCTCCTGGTAGCTTGCTGGCTCAATGCAGTACCTCTTCTTCCAGCTAATCTGACAACTCCGATCCAAGAAGCATCAAGGGCCCAATTAAGAAGACACATCTTATCAAGGAGCTTATTTTGCATAACAGAATACAAATGACGAATAAAAATTTAATGTTTAATAACTTAGTACAAAGAGGACTGTTGATATAGAATGCCTGGGATTTTTATGGAGGCTGTCAGACTTGTGATAAAACTATTATATAGGGACACTTGGCAAAAAACAGCGTAGAATTTTTCAGTAATGTTGTGTGCATGATGTTGCATTAATTCTTGATAGAGAGCTAACTGTAAGCCTGGGAATCAGCCAGTTGGAATTCTGGTTTAAGATGGTATGTGCACAGGAGTACCTTTGTGTGTGTGTGTGTGTGTGTGTGTGTGTGTGTGTGTGTGTGGTTTGTGTGCCCGTGCGTGTGTGCGTGCGTGCGCGTGCACGTGTGTATGTTTGGGAACTGGTGCATGTGTGCGCATGTACACACACACACACAAATTTGTGATTTATCCATAACACCCTGAATGTATGATAGATGGCACCCCCGATTTTACCGATGAGGAACTAAGTGTCTTTTAATGAGGGCGTTGCTAAGATGCTCTGTCCTTCATAAGGTCTTTGGTGTGTCTTGCACAGACCCACAGCACCAGCAAACCATGTGGGCTGGTCTTCAGTGCTAACAGCCCTGACACAAAGGGTCTGCAGCATTCTTCGGGGTTTTCTTGGAGCACTAAAAGGTACTGTAACACCTCTGTGAGAATTACTAAACAGCCTGCTTGGATGAGAAACGGAGGAGAGCAAAGAAATAAGAGGTCTGTTAATCTCGGGGCTCCAGAATTTGGTCCTTAGAAACAGCAAATAAAAAGTATATACAAAAAGGGAAAAATGCACTCATTCAAATATTTATTGAGAAGTTAAATTTGGCTGCAGTCTGTGAGGAAATCTGCAGCTTAGTGTTAGTGATGGCTCTGAACTCTTGTTCTCCTACCGTCTGCTTGCAAGACTGTATCTCTGATTCTTCAGTGATTGAACTGTGAGCTAGACTATGGCTCCTCCCTCCCTTTCTCCCTCCCTCCCAGGCTCAGTCTCTCTCTCTCTGGCTCCTTGTCTCTCTGTCTCTCTCTAACTTTTAACTCATGAGTCACTCAGAGTCCACTTTTCTACCATAAACTCCATCTTGCCTTTCCTGCTACCAAGACATTTCTAATCAATTACAGCTGTCATGCTGTGGCCCAGAGCATCACTGGGGGCCTAGGACCCACCCACACTTTGCATCCCTTTTTAGGCCGATTGAAGAAACTGGGTTTAAAAACTGCAAGTTCACAAGATTCCATGTGTCTGTCCAGAGAAACCAAGCCTAAATCTCCAGTAAGGCCTTATTTTGAGTGTCTGTCAGGTTGGGCTACACCCTGCTGCGTGAAGGAGAGACTCTCAACAATATATGTTCTATCCATACTGACTGATGAGAAACCCCTTTCTCACACTGTCTTGTTGCATTCAGAATGGAACCATAAATGTTAAATGGACTTCAGATGATTGGCCATATCCATATGAGTGGACTTCCTTCTGAGTGGCCATGGAAGTGAGGGGCCAGAGGGGGCTTTGGGCACAGAGAAAACCACACGCCACCAAACACATCCCTGGGCATTATGGTATGACTCTTGAAACCCATAATTTACTGGATGTGTCTAATACTCAGATGTAAACTTATATTAGAATTAACACTAGATAAAGGAGGGGCTTTTACATGAAGGATGTGTTATAGACATAAAATCTATTGGTAACACTTTCATTGTCCCTTCATTATGAATTAATTTAATATTCACTGTAATAGCACCGATCATAGTGAATTTGTTTGATATTCATGTGGCTCTCCCACACATTAACAGTTTCTGTTATAACTCACCATCCAACAAGCATTAGTTAATCCAGATTTTTGGACCAGTAAAGGCGGTCCATTCCACCCTTGTACCTGCCTGGAGCTATGTACAAGTTAAGGGATGGTACTGAAGTTGAATGATGCCTCTAGTTCTTCACGATTCTCAGGCCACCTCTCAGATACTGGTCTCACCTGGATATAAATGAAATAATTATCTCAATGTACCTGGAGCTCAGGGAAGTCGAGTGTTGATGCCTCACATGGGAAGATCACATGTGAAGATGTGTTCCCATCGAAGCTGTATGTCATAAATCTAATGCTTCCAGAAAAATGTTACTTATGGCAGAATATACACTCCTGTCCACTTTTCAAAATAAGTTTGCACCAAAAAGCAAAAAAGCTCAGGACTCAGCTTTGGTGGCTATGCAAATGTTTACCCAGCTTTTAGATCCCTCAGCCAGGAAATAGAGCCAGTTTCTCTGCAGCCCTCAGTTGCTGGCAATCAAATTGCCCAATACTACAGAAAATAAAGCCTGACTGATAGTGGCCCAGTTACTTCATCACTTGTCAGGGCACTGGGTGAGAACTCTCTATTAAACCCACTGGTAATTAAACTTGTAAAATGGCCCTATGATGCTGCGAAGCCTTTCAGTGATGAATTTACCTGAATCTATTACCTAGAAACAAAGTGTTCTGTGACTGGGAAAGAAGGTTCTATCCATAATGACTCTTTCTAACTCAAATGTTTCATACTCTGGGTAGACGCCAACAACTCACAAGCCAGCACCATCACCTCCAGAGCAAAGGCTAACCACAACTATCTCAAGTGGTTGCTCAGTCTCTTTGTACCCAGTGAGCTCTGACCTCTGGTTGAAAGCATGTGTGTGTATATACACATCTGACTTCATCTGGACCTTCTGTGGTGACATACTTTTTCACTCAAAATTGGGAAGCAAATTAGGGGCCTTGTTTGTACCTCTGAAGCCTATGTTCGATGGTAATAAACTGAGCAGAAATGTCTAATATCCAATATGGTAATACTTCTTGTCTTCCCAGAAAAAATAAATAAATAACTTTCCTGTGGACCTCTTAGCTGGCTAATTGGGATTTGGGGGAAAGTCATTAGTCCATTGGCAATTAAATCAGCACTCCTTTAAGCCCCCATCCTAGCTGTTAAAATGAAGCCCATAACAGTAGTTGGGGCCCAGTACTCTTCCAGTTGAGGATCCAGCCACACCGTGAGGTCAGAGTCAGAGTTTGGAGCAGTGTGTTGGTATCTTCACTGAAAATACATTCTCACCCCATTTCATCTCATCTGTCAGACTGTTGCATCTTTGTAAACTTAGCTACATGGAGTTGCTTAGGCACTGGGGGGTGCTGCCCTGGAGGGCGCTGCCCAGAGAGTGGGGGAGGTTGCCCTGGGGTCTTTGGTTTCCCCGGCAGCTGAAGCCCCAGGATGGAGGCCTGGGTGGTTTGTGTTTAACAGCAAAGGAAGGGAGATTATTCTTGTACCATTTGAGCACAGCACAGCGATTTCTCTATTCCTTGTTCTCTTGCTTTAGCTATTGTTGTTTTTCTCCCCAACCTAGCAATGATTTCCCATTTTAAGAGAAAATATTAAGCCATTATGCCGTAATAGAAACAAATGGCCTTTGAGCCTTTTAAACATTAACTCAGCAGAGGAGGACTGTGGTATGAACCCATGCAGATGCCATGTACATCCACATAGTCCATGTGCCAGACCCAACATCCTGCTTCTTATACAGGGACATAGACAAAGAAGCAAGAATGTCTTAGAAGGAGAAATTGCCGGACTTGGCTGAGTGGACTGTCCTCATGATCCACGGGGTAAATTACATCACATGCTGCAGACTCCAAGCTGGCCAGTCCTAGTCTCGTGTACTCCTGTCAGAGTCTGTTACTTATACAGTTTTGAGTGAGATCAACACATGTCAAGAGCGTTTATAAATACCACCTCCTGTGTGCCAAGAAGCGGTCCAGCACCGGGGCCCCACAGCCTAGCAACAAATCACTTCTATGAGCCACACACTAGCTCACCTTGAATTAGTGAAGTGCTACCTGATTCATACCCATCAAGTGCACACATTTTTTTTTTTCATTTTGAGGAGACACCTACTTGAGAGAATCTCTCTCTGGAATTGAAGAAATAATGAATGTGGCCCTCACCAGCCCCTGGCCTTTCCGTAGTTCATAATGAAAACGAATGTTCATTTTTCCTTTAAAACTGTCTAGAGCTAAATGATACTGACGCTTTCAATTTTTAACATCATAATCAATAAAGGCTGCTTATGCACACTTTGCAAAACCATCAGTTTAGAAGTTTGAAAAAAAATCTGCATATGGCTGCAGCTTGCTGGCTGGAACGCTCTCGCACTAAATCTTCTGAGTTAAAGTTTTACCAGTGTGTTATGAGTAAAAATGCCTTGTCAGCCATCTGCCAGTTTTTCTCCTAACATCCATATTTCCAACCCTTGCTAAACACTGGGAGCATGCGGCCACAAGAGGCCACCTCTACAATTAAACAGCCAGGCGCGGCTGCAGCAGCAAGGGCATGTCAGGAGAGAACTGTCTGGTATTAATTTTAAAAGTCCATAAAGACTACCTCTGACCATCTTGGATGATGGAGGAGCAGTAAAATGTGTTAGAGACTGTTAACCCCAGGAGAGATGCGGGGTAGAGATGAGGGTATGAAAGAAGAAAGGGAAAAGAATTTTGAAAGAGGAGATTTTAAAACAAAACAAAGACAATGACAGTATAGGAGTCAATAGATGCTAACCGTGGCTGATTAATCGGTCTCTGATTCCAGCAACCCAACAAGGTTAGCAAGTCAGCTGTGCAAAAGTAGCTCCTTTGCTCCGCGGCCCTTTGCCTTCCTTCGGTGTCTCTGTTCGGCGGCATCGCTTTGCCAGTGTTTACTAAGAATTCAGTTCATTAGCTCTTGAGAATAAAGTCAGAAACTGGAGGGGCCTCTGCATTTTCTCTCAGAGAGCAGTACTTAAAACAAATAACATCACTTCCTCAAACATTTCTAGATTAAACTAAATGGCATTAATTACTCTAAATCTCCTATTTATCTGGAGAAAGGGGATGGGGGAGAAAGAAAAACACTCTCTCTAAATACTCGAATTTCCTAGCAGGATTGCAACACTCTGTATAATGTCTTGTATAGTTGGGGGCAAAATGTTTAATCTCGGAATGAACAGAAAGCGAACGGGGGGAAGCGAACAGGGCTCGCTGCGAGGGGGCGTAGGGCTCGCTGCGAGGGGGCGTGGGGCTCGCTAACTTTTTATAGAGCAGTGTTTTGCAAAGCTCAGAAGCAGAAGGTTGCTTCTGAAAGCCCTTATTAAAACGCAATCCCTGCCACATATGTAGGAGCTGTCTTGGGAAATACCTGCTTTCCCCGTGTTTGAAAAGCTTGAAACTTGCCAAGGAAAGGTGAAGAAGCCAGTGTTGGGCTGGGTCCCGGAAATCTGCCCTGGGGCCTCACAGAGGAAACTGGGGATTGGCAGGGGATATGAAGAAGCGCTTGCTTGTTTTCCAAATGTGCATCTTGTGGTGTGTTTCAGATGAGTGGGAATGTGCATGGAGAAGAAAGAGGAAATCAAATCGAAACAAGCAAGGTGCTTTGTAACGCAGAAAGCCATGGAGCTCCCCAGGAAATGTACAAAAACCTCAAGTCCTTGTGAAGGACAGAATGTCCCTGCTCTGAGTACATGCATGCTGTGTGTCATCATGTGGACATGAAGTGTCTTCTTCATCATCCCCCACTAAAAGACCCAGGTATTGAAGCAGAAGTTCTCAACCTGTGGGACACAACCCCTGTGGTGTTGAAATGACCCTTTAATGGGGTCACTTAAGGACCATTGGAAAACATTACATGTCTACATTACAATTCATAACATTAGCAAAATTATAGTAATGAAGCAGCAAGGAAAATAATAGTTGAGGGTCCCCACAACACGAGGAACTGTATTAAAGGGATACAGTGTTAGAAAGGTTGAGAAACACCATGTTAAAGACTGGGTCATTAATATAATGTATTCTGGGGGATGAGGTGCTTGGACCATGAAGGTTCTGACATCAGGCATGGTCTAAACCATCGATAGATTCATAATGGATGACATTGCTGTGAAACAAGGAACCTTTTAGAAACAGCCACAAGGTAAGTCTCTGAGTGTGTACATCTTATCTGAGGCCTATTCCTGGTTCTCTTTTTGTGTGTTTCCAGGCCACCGTAGGGGGTGCAAGTCTGCTGTGTAGCAATCTTCCCACTCGATGTTTCTACCTTGCCTCCGGCCTTCAGCTGTATTAGCCTGGAAAGGATATCCATGTGCAGAAATAGCAACGGTGAACAGAGCAGAGCCAAGTGGGTGGTAAACAGACAATATTGAACAAGCCCAGGGTGTCTGCTTGCAGAATTTGGGCTAAGGATCTGCATTGCTGAACCTAAGGAATATTTCATGTGTACTACAACTAAGCAAATTCATATGGACCTCTGGGCCTCTGCATCTCTTTATTTTCTTCCACCCCCTGCAGGTCTCAGAATCAACTATGGAGAGACAGGAACCCCAAGATGAGCCCTACCACACTGACCCTGCCCCCAGTGCTCACACGGGAGAACGGAGCCTGGGTGAATAATCAAACCACACTTCTAAGGAACTGCTCCCAATTTTCTCATGTGTCCACTTGGCTTGTATGTTTCTTGACAAGACACTGAAAAGTTTCTGACAATAGTTTTTACAGTCTTTTAAATTTTTATTTTGTTTTGTTTTATGTATGTTTTGTTTAAATGAATAAATGTCTTTGTACTATAGGCATACCTGTGACTATGGAGGTTGGAAGAGGACACTGTGTCCCCAGGAACTGGAGATATAGTTGCAGGCAGTCATCTGGGTGCTTGGAATCGAATCCCAGGACTCTAGAGAAGCAGCAAGTTCTCTTGACCCCTGAACCATCTCTCCAGCACATACACAATCTTTTTTAAGTGTAGACCTCTGAAGGAGTCATTCCCCAGACTGAGAACTATGTTAAAAACAAAATAAGTAGTTAATAAATATCTGCTGACCAAATGCATAAACCTATGTACTCAAATCCTGAGGTCTGTAATGTGCTGAGCAGACTAAAGTCTTTCATTTTACCTCTAAAATATTGTGACTCTAGGGAACACCTTGACCACTCTGTCCCCAGGAATACACAGATTGCTGAGTGCATGGGTGATTCAGAGTATACAACTCTGGCTAAGATAAACGCTATGAAGGGAAAATTTGTATCAAGGCCCAGCATAGGGGGACACTCAGATGGGTAGTTACTGTTTCTATGTCTATGTCAGCATCCAATTGCTGAATATAGGTATCTTAAGAACAAGGCCTTCTCCTTAACCTTCATTTCCTAACACAGGCCTGGTTGGAGCAGGTTGCTAGCAAATCCTTGCAAATGAGTCTGTGAGTAGGGTAGATACAGTAGTTTCCAAGTGAAAGAGAATGGACTCCTGTGTATCTAACCCTGGGAAGATGCACCCAAAGATACATTCTAAATGTCTTAGGTCCCTGATGTCAAGGTTACTTTTGCAAATCTCTTAGGACATCATCTTAGGGAACATATAAGATTCTGTCCTCTGATATTCCTGGCTGATTTAAAAATTATATAGAATATATCACCACATATAGTGGTTGTCTGATCAGTTCAGAAAGCCAGTATTTCCCTCCAGTGTTAGGGATCACCATCTATCCTGGAAAGGGTATTAGATGAAGCAGCTTCCTCACCTCCAGGAGACACATTGCAGATGGATGTGGTGGCACACACCGATTATCCCATTCAGGAGGCTGTGGTAGAAGATCATGAATTTCAAGTCACTTAGGATGGGGGTGGGTTGGAAGGATGGCTCAGTGGTTAGGAGCACTTGGTGCCCAATCAGGGGATCAATGATAGTTCCCAATCACCTGTCAGGCAGCTGACAGCCATCCATAATTTCAGTTCTCTGTCCTCTGTGAGCACCTGTGTTCACATACAGAAACCCTTATGCAGACATATACACCTACATGTACTTTAAAATAATAAAAATAAATTTTAAAAGGAGGAGGTAAATAGAATGTCAAAAATCAACGATGAGCAAGCAATGGATGGGGAAAGAGAGGGAAGACTCACAAAGTAAATAAATAAAAATGTATTGTTCTAATATATTCTAATATATTTTCACAATTGCTAACACAGTGCGACATCATGGGAGGTGGGTGGTCTCTGAGAGCCACTTAAAGCATAGCGCGAAGTCACATCCTATACCACAGTTCACCTCAGACCTCCTGGGCATCAGAATGGAAAAGTAACAGAGGCTCAAATCAGCACTCATGCAGAACACAAGGCACCCTCCCTATGTGTTCATCCAGTGGGTGCTGGGACAGAGCTGGGGTAGCTCCCAAACAGGAGGCTGATTACAGCCTTGCCTCCCATCTTCTCTGCCTCCTGATTCATCACGGTTTTTCACTAGCTCTTTTCCCGATAAACCTCGGCAGAAGATACCCTCTGCCAGCAGCTGGATCGAGCGTCTTCAGCAGGTGGAGTTTGGCAGGCAGGTTCCCAGACCCACCCAGAGATGAAACATACAACGGCCTTGGCTTCCCACTTCCGTGTTTAAGCCACTGAAGCACAAACCAGGACGCTACAGAGAGAGGAGAGGGTACCACTCCAGACAGTGCATTTGCGGATCAGCTATCCATCCCTTCTCTACCAAAGAGAATTTTTTTCTTTTTCTCTTCTTTGTTTAGTATAAATGTCCCTTAGCCCAAGCTCTCGTTCTTCTTTTATTGTAGTGGTGGGGAGACAGCCAGTGTGTTTTTTCTCTCAGTTTTTTTTTTTTTTGTTTTTCTACATTCACTCCATCCTCTTTGTAATTGTGCCCAATTTACAGTCAAATGCAGAAGCAAATAAGAAAGCCAAGGCTTTGTGTTTAATATTTAAAAAAAAATGTACAGGTGCTGGAGAGATGACTTACTGGTTAAGCGGGCTTGCTGCTCTTGCAGAGGACCCAGATTTAGTCCCAGAACCCACACAGGGCAGCTCACAAGTGCCCTTAACTCCACGTCTGGGGAATCTATCGCCCTCTTCTGGCTTCCAAGAGTAACTGCACTCGTGTGCATATAACCACAGATGCACATAAATAAAAATAAATCTTTAAAAAAGAAAAAAAAATGTATATATGCTTCATTATATCTTTATCATCTATTATTTTGCTATTATATAATCATATTGGTTATTATTATTTTTAAACTTTCCATATAGCCCAGAATGGCTTTCAATTTGGGATCTTCCTGTTTCAGCCTTTCCAGATGCTAGGATTATAGAAATGTACCATCATGCCTGACTCTATTCTTACTTATAGAATATTTGCTGAGGTTTTTTTTTTAAACAGTTTTGGTTTGAAATGTAAAAAAAAGAAAGAAAGAAAGAAAAAAGAAAAAAAAACACAGATGCTTATGTAGCAATAGGCGTATTTGGTATCAAATCCTCCAGGCATTCAATCATTGTTGCTAGGGCATGGCCTCTGTGTCTCTGATGAGATGGCCAGTGTTCTTTCCCCATGACCATTTGGTCTCTGTCCTTTTATTTCTTTACAGTGGTGAATTTGATTTTAGTCTTTGTGTGAACTGGCTGCGGTTAGTAGCAACAAGCAGGATCGGCTAATGCTCCCTAACACTGCATCTGACTGTGAGGATATCTCTCACCTTACATCCCTTGGTACCCAAGGAGATTGCTCAAGAAGCCACACAGACACCAAACTCCCTTGCTGCTCAGGACTCCTATAGAGAATGCTGAAGCATGTGACTAGAACCTACCCACACCCTCCTGTGAGCTTTCAAACATCTCTAGATGACTTTCATAATGAATACACTGTAAATGCCAAGAAGCTGGTTGTCATCCTGTATTGTCTGAGAAGCCATGATGAGGAAATACGTCTCTGTGTTCAGTACAGACCAAGCATTCCTCAGTACAAGCAGGCAGCACAGTATCTGTTTTTCTCCCAGATATTTTCCATCTGCAGCTGTATACATGTAAAAGCTGCGGACACAAAAGGCAGGAGCAGTAGTTATATAGGTGCTTGGTGGGGGGTGCGTTTAAGTGACTCAGTGGAGATCTCTTGCTTAGCATGTGCAAAGTCCTGGGCTTGATCCCCAGCTTTGCAAAACAAACAAATGAACAAAGGTTTTTAGAGCAAAGATGAGGCTATCTTCACAATGTACAGTGAGCAGAGGATGCTGGCTTGATCAGGGCAGAAAGGGACCTGTTTCCATGCCAGCCTGTGATACAAGATGTACTCTGCTGGGCTGAACCAACGGCGGGGGTCTGGAGGCAGACTTCCTAGACTCTGCTTGATTTCCTTCTGTGCCTTGTCTCTGAGGGCTCATTCTCCATTCTTGGCAAAGCATGCTAAAAGTCAAGGGGCACTCAACAAATCTTCACCAAATACACTCATCAACTAATTTAACTTTCTCAGGGCCACCTCCTTGGCAATATTGAATACTCTATGGAAATTGTTATATCGGGGACTTTACTTCCTCCCTTTCTTATGCACTGGGATTGTTTGTAAAGGGTCCTGCTTTGCAGGGTTTGACCCTTTGTTTGTTAAAATACCTCCTGGAATGATTAGCCTCGGAAAGTACATGGGATACTGATCTCTCAAAGGGCAAAGGGAGTGTTTTTATGGACAATCTTGAAATCATAACATTCATTTTTAACCACAACTCCAAGACATGTGAGAAGATGAAAAAGAAAAGGGTAGATAGATGCATTTCCAGTGATATTTAATAACCGAATTGAAACAGCAGCATCCATTGCACAACATTTACAAACCTCTGTTTCCTTCAAAAATTACACCCCAGCATTTAATTCACCAAAATAACTCATTTTATACAGCACAACAATGGAGTAAAATAACTCATTTTTGGAATATGTGGATATGAATAGATTTACCACATCTGCATAGAAGAGGAATGAATTCATCTTAAAGCTCTGAAAATGCTGTTCTCTTCCGAGAGTTACGGATTATCTCACCATTCCCTTCCGTTTACTTGTTTGTTTTTGTTAAATTACTTTGTGAATTAGGAAATGAGAAACGCAGAAACATCGGGCAGGTTTTACTCTACTCGGAATAGGGGAATGAGGCATAAATAATCATTTGTATTATACATTATTTCATTAAAAATTATATTTACAATTGTGTGGAGACCAGGGAACGGCCTCCATCCACAATTGGCTGTTCTGGTTAAGCCTCAGAAAACACTGTATTTCCATTACAACATTCTCCCAACAGAAGTCTAGATATTAAAATGATTCTTGAGGCTGAGTGCAAAGTGCTGAAAACAAATCAGAGTTCAAGTGCATTGCCGGGCTCCCCCCTGGGAGGAGAAATTCATTTGCAGACATGGGGCAGGATCCCTGGAAAGAGCATGCAGATGTGTTTATCACATCTCAGTTCTCATGCAGGGCCATAGGCTCCACGCTGGAGCTTCCCCAAGGCCCAGTTGTTATTTCTGGCCCAGGGCCTTCTGGGTAGGCAGAGGCATCACAGGAAGCAAGGCCCATCTGTGACTGATGGATGGTTTGGGATAAAGTCAGGGGGCCCACAGCTGGAGAGAGAAAAACACAAGTGCACTCTGCAGGTGCTCAGATCCAGCAGTCCAGGTGGGGCTCCTTGTTCTGGGCCCTGAGAGTTTTCTGCAAACAGAATCAAAGATGCACATAGAATTCAGTGGACACCACTCTTCTTGTCTGCAGACTCCTCTACTCCTAAGCAGCCAAGGGAAAGGATTCATTTGGTTTCAAGGCTCTAGTCCATCATCCAGGGATGCCAGGACAGGAGCTCAAGGCAGGAACTAAAGAAGAAAGCATGGAGGAATATTTCTAGCTGGCTTTCTCCATCAGAGTTCGGTTCAGCTCACTCTATACAGCCCAGGCCCCTGTTCCACCCACAGTAGGCTAGATTAAGAAAATGCCCCCCCATAAACACAGCCAGCTGGTGGAGGCAATCCTCCAGCTGAGGCATCTTCTCCCCAGGTGTTAAGTTAGTGGTTGAAGCTCACTATGACAAGAAGAAACAAAGACCATGTTCGTGTGAAAGATGTAAAAGCTTCGTTTTTTTGGAGGTAGGACTTTGTGTAAGAAGCCTCTGTGTGGGCTCCAGACTTCCTCTCCTGTTTACCTCACACATACATGTTCCTGACACCACTTCCCAGTCATCAGTAAAGCCTGCACAGACACTTGGACAAACATAAAAGTTCAAAATCTTTCTCTCTGCCTCCAGAATGCTTTTACTAGAGTATGTACTATGGTCAGTCTGCTAGGAAACTTTATTACGAGGTAAATCTATTGCTATTGTATTTTGCATAAGAAAATATATGTTCTCACTATTGTTTAATTATAAAGAGTACAACTTTTTGAATTACATAATATCAATTATTAGTCAACCAGATAACAATACATTTAGAAATAAACTTATAAACTCATGAGAGTCTTGGTTCACACTGAACTTGGCCAGTGAGCAGTGAGCTGCCATCCTGGGACACCATATAAAGAATACCATAAAGGGCCAGTTTACATTTAGACAATGTGGTACTTACATGAATATCCAGCATGGGCTAAGATGAATATCCAAGGGTCTATGAATCAGGACAAAATGGCTGATTTCAGATGTCTAAGGAGCCCAAAATTAAACAATGATGCATTCTGTTATATAACTGTTTTGACACAATACCACTTTAGGCTGGGTTTTATGCAAATATGGCCTTGGGGCCTATGTCTGTAGGCCTGTGTTGGTCTACATGTATGTCTTGTGTGGCTCATGTATGTAGGTGACTGCTTGGGTACAGATTGGCATCTGTCTGCCTAAAGGTCTGGGTAGTGATCTTCACCCAAAGTAAATACATTATTTCTTACCGGCCTGGAGTTTCACACAAGTTTTTCAGCCTCTCAGACACCCACAACCTTCCTCCTCTTCTAGCACTGGAGTTGGAACCTCATACTTCATTACGGCATTAGCCAAAAGAAATGCTGGCCATGTATATCTTTAATTTGGTTTATAGAAGGCCATATAAAGGAGTTTCCAGGTCAGATTAGAGATGATGTAGGCACTGGCCAGGCAAGAGTCAAAACATAGGCAAGAGGCAAAATCATAAGGCCACCCGAGTAACTTTCAACCTTGTCCTGGCAGGAATATAGCACAGTTGATTGTCTGCTGAAGAAAGGAATTTATTTTCTCAGAGTTCTTTTAGGAAGCCCCTTCAGTGGTAGAAGGAAAAGGTAACCATGACACTCAGGAGTAGGGGTGTCTCCCACTCAGCCCCTCCTCTTTTTAATGAGATTTTGTATCTGCAGATTTTATCTTTGCTAGTCCTGTAGTGGAGAAGTGTCCCGCTGTCATGGACTTAGCCATGAGACTACCTTGGCCAGGGACAGGAAGTTACAAAGGCTTTGCACATGACTGAATGATGTGTCTTGTCCTGTCTCACTACCTCGAAGGGCATATGCCTAGGTACCCACGGTCCCCTTAGCTAAGGCTCTGGTCTGAGAGACAAACAGAGCAAGCCAGTGTCATTCTATAGTTTAAATCAAAGACCCATGGAACTACAAGAAGTTATGTTTTCTGTTCTGAGCCACTAAAGTTGAGGTGCCATTTGTATTATTGCTGTAAGTCTTGTTGAAGAGGATTAATACAGAATTATAGTCATGCGCCAAGTAATATTTGGGTCAATGACAGATGACATATATCTCCCTAAGATTATAATGCAGCAGAAAAAATCCTAGTGCCTAGTGACATTGTGCTGTGGTAATTGTCACAGAACAGCACATTTCCTCACATGTCTGTGGTGACACTGGTATAAACAGACTTCTGGACTGACAATCAAATGAAAGCACATCACACACAGCTCTGCACAGTATGCTGGATGATAGTAAGGCTGTCATCAGGGCATGCAATAACTGTACTGTATTTTTTTATATAATTTATTTTTATTTCCATCTTGCCTGCACAGATGTATATGCACCATATGCATGCACTGTCGAGAGAGGCCAGAAGAGGGCGTTAAATTACCAGGAACGAGAGGTGAGATGTCACTTTCTAGGTGCTGGGAATCAAACCCAGGTTATCTGCAAAGAGCAATTAATTGCTGATCCGTCTCCCCAGCCCATACATTACACATTTTATCATTATGTTAGAGTGTATTCCTTCCACTCCAAAGGGGAGAAAAAAGACTTTATTATAAAGTGATGTACCATGTTAAATCAAAGGCAGCTCCATGTATGCATTTACTGTGTTTCTTGGTTGCATTATTGTCTTTTGTGCATGATAGATTCTCAGGTTATTGCAATAGGCAGCATGTGTGCATGTATGTACAATCAGATAGTCTAGGTTAGGGATATGGTCCACTCTGACTTCCCAGCTGCAGGTTCAGTCTCCACTGTGTTGATGTACAAAGGTTAGTGAGAAGGTGGTCAGGTCACCTCTGAAAACAAGGGATGACCACACTTGTCCTGGGAATACAAAGGGAGGTTATTAAAGAAGCCCCTTAATGTGCTTGACGTCATCTCTCCAGGTGGCCGCCTCCTCCCTGTGATCTGTCAGTGTTCCATTCATAAGGCCATACTATAAAGTAGCCAGAAGACTCTCTCCAACATTTCTCTGGTCTCAGACTCTCAACCTTCCAAAACGGTGAGTGAGTAACACTTTTACTTTCACATGCGAAGTAGCCTGAGATATCTTGTTACAGCAACAGAAAAATTCCCAGTCCACTCCTTTCTCCCTGCAGCAGGTGAATTATCTTACATTGTCTCTCTAATCACTCACTGCCACCTCACCGATGTTGAGGCAGTGGGGCGGGGGCAGGAGGGGCACAGTATTCATAAAGGTCATGGGGACTCCAGGGGCTTTCAATGCAGCCAGAAAACTTTTTGCCAGGAACCAGGGCCGGAATGAACAGTTTGGGGGGTGGAATTTCGGACAAAGAATGTCTATCATAGAATTGGTAATAAGGACGGGAGAGTGTGGCGAACACAATAGGAGAGGCCTCCTCTGCAGTCACTTCAAGGTATGTCACCTTCCTCCACACCAGAGCCACTGTCAGAAGAGCAGCTTCATCTAACTAATTAGCAGGGTTTGCCACTTTACAAATCGGCCATGGCTTTGCTGGCACGAAACAGCTGCAGAGGCAAAGAGCTGTAGGAACCTATTAAAAATCACAGGCCTGGAAGAAGGGAAGGGCAAAGGGGAAATTTAAAAGAGAAAGGGGGAAGAAGGGAGCCTTTCCTGTGGTGAGCCACAGACATGCCTCCCTACTTCAGGCTCTGCATTCAAGCAGGAACAGGGTAGGAAGCCACACACACACACACACACACACACACACACACACACACACACACACCTCCCTTCCCCTAGCATGGGGCCTTGGCTCTGCTAGCCAGTGTTGCTTCTCAAAGCCTCTCTGCTTTTAAGAAGCAGCTTTGAAGGAATGCTCTCCCATGGACTACGACCCGTCATTGCACCCTGTCATCTGTCCAGTAATTAAAACCTGACTGATTTACTGACTGGCACCGACCATTCTAGTGCAGGATTTAGCTAAACCTCATCTTTCCCAAGGCAAAATTTACTTGGTGGACACAGACTACCGCTCCCCACTTGGGCTGTGACTAAGCCACTGTGGGAACTGTAAGCCTACCGGCCATCTTTGTTGCATTTTATTCCGTTCAGCAAATGAGCAAAATACAGGCAAGTTAAGAACAGCGAAGATTTGATTTGTGGGGGCCAATGTGACTTGCCAGCAAAACCATGTCCAGGTCAAAGAGTTCTCCTACATGTGCATTATGGACAAAGCAAATACATTCTCATCAGGAATGTAAAGGGCAAAGGAGTGTGGGGAAACACATAAGGTAATCTTCTAGAGCAGTGTTTCTCAACCTCCAAAGGTGTTGCATATCAGTTATTTATATTGTATTGTTTATATATTTATATTGTATATTTATATTGTGATTCATAACAGCAGCAAAATTACAGTTATGAAGCAGCAACAAAAATATTTTTATGTTGGGGGTCACCAAGCATGAGGAACTGTATTAAAGGATCCCAGCACTGGGAAGGGTAAAAACCACGGCTCTAGAGAAGGGCAGTGCTCTGGGCTCTCTGCTGTCCTCTGAGGATCTCGACTGGGGTCTAGGAGGCCTTGGGAAAGGAGATGGCTCAAGCAAAGCCAAATGAAATGAAGGCATATAGAGATCAGAGCATCTCACCCTCCACAGCAAACTTCCTGGAATTTGGCCAAGAGAGGGGCCAGCAGGGACCTTAGAACAAGCCCACACACAGAGACAAGACAGACTGACAAGAAAATCACCTATGCTGAACCCTTGAGGACTGTCCATCACTCTTCAGGGCTGCTGGCCTGTGTTGTCTCCCCTGACCCTCAAATCAGAGTACTAATGCTCATTCCCCATGAAACTCAAGAGCATTCTACTGTGGTCCTATGTTTGCTATCTATGATCTCATTACCCATGCTCATTTACTCCCTAGAATGTTAATGAAACATCCCAGTCACCTTCGTTTCCTACATGTTTGAACAGTTCATATATTTTAAGTATCCATTCTAAATGGTTTGATGATATACTGCATTCTATCATTCCATCCTCCCAAAATTCTAAGTCATTCCTTTGCCCAGAGTATCCTCAGTATATATACTACCCACAGTGTGGAAGAAAAACACATAGAAAAATTCACATTCACAGAATGTTATAAAAGTATATTGTTATTATTGCTTTATCTTATTGCATTATTCTAATTGATATCTTATTGCACCTAATTTATTCATTAAACTTTAGCATAGATACATATCATTGGAAATACACAGTATACGTATGGTTAGACACCATGCAAAGTTTGAGGTTATCAGTGGAAGTCTAGAATGTATCCCCTGAAGATACTGTTTGGTATGAACATGAAAGTCACCTAGAAATACAGATGAAAAGACTTCTTCAGCTATGTAACATCTGTCTTTCCAAGTTCAACCTTCTTTGCATGTTAGCATGAGTTTGTGTGTTCCCCTCTGGGTCTGACATGTTGCCAACTATCCAGCATGCCTGTGTCTGCCATCACCAGAGTGCATCTTCTAGACAGAAGGTGTGGCTATTGAGAGAAGGGATCAACCAAGAGTCAAGGAACATTTGTTAACAGAAATCCTGCACACTTTCCTGAGTATCCCAAAGGACTCTGGCTTATGCGGGACAAAGTGCCTACCTCTCCTGCTGAGAGAACCCCAAGAGCAGAAACCCCCACACCTGGCATAAAACCCTCCTTCAGGCTTCTCTCCTACACAAGATGCATCAGAAGGTGAGATAACTCTATGCATTTCTTCTGAGTGAGTCAAATGGTTAATCAGAGTAGTATTTTCTATCTGTGGTTAAAAAAGCAAAGTAGAACAGTTAATGTTTCAAAAAAATACAACCCTCATGTTTCTGGGTTGCAGTGAAAGAAGCAGTGTCAAGGCCAGACCAAGCATATTTTAAAATTTAAAGGAATAGCAAATAAATTAAGACAGATAACCATTCTTAAAGTATAGGGACTCCTTTCTTCCTTTTATACAACAATATGGTTGTAAGACAGAACTCTCTATTCATCTATCTCCCTTCCTGCCTTTTCTCCGTCTTTCTTCCCCTTTTCCTTTTTTCCTCCCTTTCTCTTGTCTTTCTCCCCTCCCTTACTTCCTTCTTGCTTTCTTAAATCCACATCCACGTTTTTAACTTTGTTTCTCTATCACTAAGAACTATACCATCTATAAGAAGTGAATTATCTAGCCTTAACAAGGACAGAAATCAGGCTGTCCCTGGAGTAAGCTATCCAGTGCTAAATAGAGTATAAGCTCTAAAATTGATAGGGGAGCTGGAAGGAAGCTTTTTAGATTGTAAATTTTGTCATACCGGGTAGGCTGGCTAATTGATTCTACAGAAGTTACTGGGATTGGGTTAAGACTTGAAAGAATAATATCTAGGATCTCTTGGAGAAAAGGTGCTACATCAGTGGTTCTCAACCTGATCATGACCCCCTTGGAGGTCACATATTTACATTATGGCTCATAACAGTAGCAAAATTATAATTTTGAAATAGTAATAAATAACTTCACAGTTGGCAGTCAACACAACATGAAGAACTGTATTTAAGGGTCTCGACATTAGAATGTTTGAAATCTACCATGCTAGAATAATCTATGTTGTGGGATTATACTCTTGTAAACTATAGATATTTGTCTCTCCTACTAATTGAATAAAATGCTGATTGGCCAGACAAGAAGTATGGTTGGGGCTACCAAACTAGAACACTCTGGGTAGACAAAGAACAGAGAACGGACAGCAGCAGATACAAAGAAGACCAGAATTCTGCTCTTAGAAAATGTACCAAGCAACATGGCTAAACAAAATAAGAATAATGAGTTGAGTTAAGTTGTGAGCGCTAGCAAGAAATATGTCTGAGCCATAGCCCAACCAGCATGTAATTAATATAAACCTTTGTGCAATTATTTGGGGCTAAACAGCAGTGGGGTGCAAGTGGGTCTCAACTGGAAAGACTGGACCAGAAACTAAACACTACAAATCTAGGCTTCAGTTATGGCTGTTTTCATATGGTTTAGTCCTTGTGACATGTCTTTGTCAATCACTACTGCTTGCCTTCTGGTTAAGACCTAAAAGACAGTCTAGGTTGTGACATAGTGATAAGATGGAGAGATGGCTCTATCAGATACCTTATAAAAGAGGTGATAAGTTCCCCAGTATTCATGTAATGATAACATGGGCTTGTCATACCTACTAGAGATGCTGAAGCAGGTAGGCAGTAAGTAGAAGGCTCTCTTAGACAACCTTGAGACCTTACTTGATTTTTTTAAGTAAAGAAAAGGGATAGGGAGACATCTGAGTGGCAGAATTTATAATGGAGAGTATGAAAGGCCCCACATTCCATCTCACACACAATAAGTAAATTAATGAATTAATAAAAGGCAGCATTCTCAAATGATTCTAACCATGATAACTTAGCCAAGCATCACCACAGCCATTCCTGTTCTGAGGTGTGAACAAATCAAATGTCATACTTAACCAGTGTTCAAAATCAAGAAGAGAATAACATAATAAACACAATCGACAACACCCTTCAGCTGCACATGCTTTACTCTTAGAGAGATACATATGAGCAGACACACACTTATTTTATTGTATAAAACAATGCCTCATAAACCAAACAACAGCCTTCACCACATTTAAATCAGTCATATGTTGTAAGCCATTTGGTTAAAATAAATGCACTAGAGTACTGTTACCTACAAAGTATGGCTGTTCAGCCATTTGTTTGGGAGTAACATATACATTGGATTTAACATTGGGAACAAAGTTGATTCACACACAAAGCGTAATACAAACATCTACATATCTTAAAAGCAACTAATTTTAAGTTCAATGATGCTGGAAATGGAAGTGTGCACCTTCATACATCCTAGGTCTGCAAACTAAGAGTGAAGCAACACTTAAAATAATGTAATAATTTATAAGATAACAGGACTTGGAAGGAGACAGAGAGGTGACTCTGTAGTTAAGAACACTGGATGATGTCCCATGGTTTCTGGATTCAATTTCCAGCACACACGTCATAGCTTATAACTCCAGTTCTGGGGAACTAAATGTCCTCTTTCGGCCTCTGTGAGCACCAAGGCACAGAGTAGGCACACAAACATATAGGCAAAACATGTATACACTTACAAAATAAAAATGGTTTAAAATTTTAAAAAGGAAAAAATAGAACTAGTACTAGAGAGGTGCCTCAGAGTTAAGAGCACTTGTTATTTCAGGGGAAATAGTCCCCAGCACCCATGTGGCACTAAAAACTAGCTGCAACTCCCGTTTCAGGGTATCCTGTGCACTTTGCTGGCCCTGATTGACTCCTGCATGCACAGAGTGTATATAAACTGACACTCATAAAAAAATCTTTAATGATAAAAAGTGAGAAGCTTTGGGAGAATCCTATTCCATTTATAAGGTAAGTTATGGGTGACTTCCTAGAAAATCACAAAGAAATCTATGTCTTATGTGGAAACAGTTACATCTGCTCCCCAACAATCAGACTTGGCAAACCAGTTCTACAAATATATTATGCTCTTCATTTCCCTCAGTGAAACATAATTAGGTTAATCCTCAATAACCACCCTCATGTGTAACAAGAGGTTAGTAGCCCCATTGGGCCAGAGGTCCAGATCTTCCTGTGGTCACTTTTTTCCCCCAAAATGACTCAGATGCTTATATTAATTTCATGCTGTTTGACCTATGTCTTAAGGTATATTACCAGCTAGCCCTTTCATCTTAATTCAACCCATTTCCATTAATCTGTCTTTCCTCCTGGGTGGCTGGATCTTCTCTCTCTGACTCTACCCTCCTTCTCCTACCCATCCTCCGATTTCCCGCCTACTGCTACAGTGCCTGGCATGGTCAAAAGAGTTCCTTTATTTAAAGATATTCACAGAATACAGAAAGACATTCCTACATCACTCATGGATTACCAAGTAGCCCTTGAAAAAGTTGATATAATTCACCTTTGTGAGCCAAATGATAGGACTTGTGGGTAACGGTGACCTTCAGGAACAAATGGACAACACTAAAAGAAACTGTCAATCAAGGGTTATAGAAATTCTGAGACCTATCACCCTTGCCCACACACACACACACACCCCAACAACAACTGGACCAACTGAGCCTCTCAATGTACAGCTAACTGAGAGTAATACCCAGTCCCTCAGGGCAAGCAAAGATCTTACTGTTCCCTGAACCCTGGCCCAGAGACGCCCTTTCAATACTCCAACCATACCCAGCTCTTTCCTAAACAAAAGAAAGCTTGGAGAGCACCCCCAAGGCCAATTTCCAACAAATCACAACCAGAGGGCCATATCAAGAGCCAAAACCTACCCAAACCGCAATCTGTATCATCACACTGCAAAAACAACTGAACCAGCTAAGCCTCTCAATACACAGCTGACTAAGAGCTGACTAAGAGCCAACTAAAAACAACCCCTGAGACAATGGGAGACACACAGCTCCTTGGCTTACAGCCAACTAAGAGATGGATAAGAGCAGCTGCCACAATTTTTGGAGACACACTGACTAAGAGCCAACCAAGAGCTGATCAAGAGTGAACCATGGAAACAATGGGCAAATGCCAATGCAAAAATACATATAACAATATAAAGATGAACAAGACACCACCAGAAGAAGCAGGTGGTTCTACAGCATCAAGACCTGAGCATAAATATGAAGAGGAAACACAAAAACAACCTTAAAAACAGCTTTATGAAGATGACAGAACCTTTAAAAGTATATAAAAACTCCCTTAAAGAAATAGAAGAAAATATGAACAAAAGAATTGGAAGAGATTAACAAATCTCTGAAGGAAAATAAAGAAAACCAAGAAAAAGAAAAAAAAAACAGGTGAAAGAGAAATTCCAGGAATCAAAACTTGAAATAGAAGCAAGAAAGAAGGCACAATCTGAGGCAAAGCTAGAAACAGAAAACCTGAAGAAACAAACCAGAACGACAGATTCAAGCATAATGAACTAAATCCAAGAGATGGAAAAGATAATCTCCGGAGCAGAAGATTCAATAGTGGAAATAGATACATCAGTTAAAGAAAACACTAAAACCAAAAAGTCATAACATGTAGGAAATCTGGGACACCATGAAAAAGCCAAACCTAAGATTAATTGAAATTGAAGAACGAGAAGAACATCAGCTCAAAGGCACAGAAAATATGTTCAACAAAATCATAGAAGAAAATTTCCCCAACCTAAAGAAGGAAATGCCTATAAACATACAAGAAGCTTACAAAACACCCACTAAACTAGACCCATAAAAGTCTGCTCACCACATAATAATCAAGCCACTAAACCTCCAGAACAAAGAAAAACTACTAAGAACTGCAAAGGAAAAAGGCCAAATTACCCATAAAGGCAGACCCATCAGAATAACACCTGACTATTCAATGGAAACAATGAAAGCAAGAAGGTCCTGGTCAGGCGTTATACAGACACTAAAAGAGCATGGCTGCCAACTTTTACTACTATATCTACCAAAATTATCAGTCACGAAAGATGGAGTAAACAAGATATTTCATGACAAAACCAGATTTAAAAATACCTACCCACAAATCCAGTCCTACAGAAGGCATTAGAGGAAAAACTCCAACCTAACGATCCCAGAAACACCCATGAAACCACAAACAATCAATAATCCCAGAGAAGAAAAGCCCAGAGAAAAGAATTACATACAAGCTACCACCAAAAATAGCAGGAAATATCCATCAGTGGTCACTAATATCCCTTAATATCAATGGACCCGACTCACCTATAAAAAGACACACACAAACAAGATGGATACAAAAACAGAAGCATTCCTTCTGCTGTATACAAGAAACACATCTCAACCACAAAGACAGACACAGGCTCAGAGTAAAGGGTTGGGAAAAGATTTTTCAATCAAATGGCCCTAAGAAACAAGCTGGGGTTGCCATCCTAATATCTAACAAAGTAGACTATAAGCTAAAAGCAATTAAAAGGGACCAAGATGGACATTACTTATTCATCGGAGGAAAAAATGATCAAGAGATTTCAATCCTGAATATTTATGCTCCTAATATAGGGGCACCTACCTATTTAAAAGAAACACTGCTAAAGCTCAAATCCCACATCAGTTCTCACACCCTAATAGTGGGAGACTTCACTACCCCACTTTCACCCCTGGATAGGTTAACCAGACAGAGACTCAACAAAGAAATAAGGAGTCTAACAGAAGTTATGATGCAAATGGATTTAATAGATATCTACAGAAGCTTCCACCCAAAGGCAAAGGAATATACCTATTTCTCAGCACCTCATGGAACTTTCTCTAAAATTGACCACATAATTGGTCATAAAGCAAATATTAACAGATAAAAAAAATGGAAATGATCCCTTGTAACATATCAGACCACCAGGGCCTACAGTTAGAGTTCAACAACATCAAAAATCATAGAAAGCCTACCAACTCATGGAAACAAAACATCACTCATTTGAACCACCTCTGGGTCAAGGAAGAAATCAAAGTCTTCCTAGAATTCAATGAAAATGAATCCACAACATATCCAAACTTGTGGGACACAATGAAAGCAGTCTTAAGAGGAAAATTCATAGCACTAGGTGCCTGTATGAAAAGCCTAGAGAAATCCCACACTAGAGACCTAACAGCACAGCTGAAAGCCTTAGAACAAATAGAAGCAAACTCACCTAGGAGGAGTAGACGGCAGGAACTAATCAAACTTAGAGCTGAAATCAATACAATTGAAACAAAAAGAACAATACAAAGAATCAATGAATCTAAGAGTTGGTTCTTAGAGAAAGTAAACAAGATAGATAAGCCCTTATGCAAACTAAACAAAAAGCAAGAGAGAGTATCCAAATCAACAAAATCAGAAATGAAAAGAGGGACATAACAACAGACCCCCAGGAAATCCAGAGAATTATCAGGTCATACTTTGAAAAATCTATATTCCAAAAATGGAAAACCTAGAAGAAATGGACAGCTTTTTGGACAGGTACCATTTACCAAAATTAAACGAAGAATAGATTAATTACCTAAACAGACCTATACCCTAAAGGAAATTGAAGGAGTCGTTAAAAGCCTCCCAGGTAAAAAAAAGCCCTGGTTCAGATGGTTTCAGTGCAGAATACTACCAGACATTCAAAGAAGAATTACTACCATTACTCCTGAAACTATTTCACACAGTAGAAACTGAAAGAATATTGCCAAATTCCTTTTATGAGGCCACAATTACCCTAACACCCAAGCCACTCAAAGATACAACAAAGAAGGATCCAGCAATACCACTTCTGGGTGTATACCCTAAAGATGCACATTGGCACTCCAAAGGCATTAGCTCAACTCTGTTCATAGCAGCATTATTCATAATAGCAAGAACCCAGAAACAATCTAGATGCTCCTCAACTAAAGAATGGATTAACAAACTGTGGTACATCTACACAAGGTAGTACTACTCAGCAGTAAGAAAAAACGATATCCTAAAATTTGCAGGCAAATGGATGGATTTGAAGAATATCCTCCTGAGCAAGGTATCACAAACCCAGAAAGATAAGCAGGGGATGTACTCACTCATTAGTGGCCTCTAAACAAAAAAAGCAAAAAGTAAAGCATGTCCAAGCTGCAAACCACAACCACTGAACAACTTGGGATCTGAAACACCTTGGACTGGCGCCTTGGATCCCACTCCGTCTAGAGAAACACCTGAATTAGTCTTGATGTTAGGGTGAGGAAAGTGGATCTGCCAGGAGTGGATGCTGAACTGAGCAATATTGAGACCTTAGGACCTCCTGCCCTTGCTGGGGAGATGATGGGGAGATGTGGAGAAGAGAGAGGGACTGGAGAGGGTGGGAGGGTGAAGGGACCTTGAACAAGGATATACATGGATAGAAAATGTGACTTTATTCATAATAATAATAAAAAGAACAAGAGCTATGTGTTTATCTGCTAAATAATTTTAATGTGAGGTTAGCGAACTTGTAGATCTCCATCTATTCTGTTCCCTGTCCTATGAAATGGAAAGAACGGTGAGTGCCTACAGGCTGTGTGAGGAGAGGGTAATTCCACAACAAGATGTTAGCAAAAGCAAAGCAGAATGCAAATGATCGGGAATTCTCCATCCTATTTCAGGTAACAAGAAAAATAGGGGATCATCCAGGGTTCTTTAAACACAGATCCAGAAAGATTCAGAGAGATGCCAGTCTCTCCCTAGAAAATGAAGCCCGTCACTTACAGTGTAAGGTTGACCTAAACCCAGGTTCTACCATCTAACTGCCTCTTGAGTCAACACTGTTGCTTCCACAAAAGAACAGGTAACACACATACCTTTCTTTATTTACTTTGCCAATGAGAAAGACCTCAATCAGAGGAGTCGTGTTTTCAAACAAGTCTCCCATGTTGTTACATGGTGCATTGTTTCCAAATTGCTAGCATGGCCTCGTCAAACCTTATATTGCATTTCTTTGAAAAAAAAAAAAAAAAAAAAAAAAAAAAGCATTTAGAACCAAGCAGGGATTTGTTGTGGGCCACAGCTTGACTTTTTCTTGGTTGTCTAATCAAATTGCACACATCTTCTACTGTCTCCCAGAATGAGTTCCAGAGGCTCTATGTACTCCTTAGGTCATCCTCCCCAAGATGAAGGGGAAGGGGGGAGGGGGAAGCATGAACGGAGGGAGAAAGGGAAAAGCAGATGGGAAAGGGTTAGAAAGAAGATAGAGAGGCAGCCTGGCTGTGCCAGCGTCCCTAATCTATTCGGAGAGAGGCAAGCAGGTACAGAATGCAGCCCTCAAACCCTGGATGGCCACAGAGACGCCCTCGTATGACGCCCCCGTCCTCTGCCTTTTGCACACCTGAGGGTCAGGCCCTTGCATCTAATTGGACAGCTGGGCTGGTGAATGTGGTCTGTCTTGCCAGCCGCCTTGTCAGCCACAGTGACAGCTGTATCACTTCTCTGATGTGAGTGGGTGCTGAGGCGAGCTGACACACGATCAACTTCCCTCTAATATCCTTCAACCAACCTGACAGTTGTCCGGCAGACGCTAGGCAGTTCAGCTGCCAACCCACACTGAGGCATTGTGGGACAGCCTCTAAAGGAAAACAGTCAGGAGAGACTTCCAATGAGGCTGTTTTCTCCCAGCAGAGCAGCTTTGACGGGAGTAAATCCTGATGTGGTGGTTAACGGGGAAGCAGGGAAATTACAGATGACCACCATCAACTGCATCTGGTACAAGAACTTTCATCTTTCTCTGAGAATACATGGGTGTTCTGGTCCATATGGGATGTGGTTCTGTTCTCACATGTCATTCTTTTTTATGTGGAAGATGTTTCTAACACCGTGAAAAGTCCAGAACTCTCAAACTGTAAGCAGAAATGTTCGTTTGTCCTGAATACAGGTGGAGCACAATACCTTTATCTTTCCTACAAGGTACCACTGCTTCTCTACTCCTCTCTCTGATACATACATTCTTCTACCAGAAAATAAGGGCAATGTGTTATGGGCTAATCTTTTGTTACACTGTGAAGGAATGTTACTCTGACTGGTTTAATAAAAATCTCAATGGCCAATAGCTAGGCAGGAGTTCCAGTCACAGAGAACACTAGGAAAATTTTAGGGGGAGACCCCAAGATATAGAAAATAAGCAAGACATGTAGGAGAAGTAATGTAGCAGCACATAGATTAATAGAAATAGATTAATTTGAGCTAGATAGAAACTAGCCTAAACTATAGGCTGAGGTTTCATAATTAATATAAATTAATTCATAATTAATATGTCTCTGTGTCAGTATTGGGAAGTCAGAGGTCCCAAAGAAAAACTCTGACTACAAAGTTTTTCTAGGGCCAGGCAAGTCAGTACATACCTGTAATCTCAGTACTCAGAAGGCTGAGGCAGAAGAATCAAGGGTTCAAAGCCAGTATGGAATACATATTCCAAACCAGCTTGAGCTATTAGCAAGACCTTCATTCAATAAATCAGAAACAAAAGCTCCTTTGGGTTCCAGGAAGTATGAGTTTCATTTAAGGCTCTCATTATTCAAAAGTGAGATCTGAGACAGGTACCCTTCCTTTTGCCTAAGATAAGATAACCAGACTCCTGGGGTTTCTCACAGGTCTGTGGGAGAATCCAGCTGAGCTTGAAATAAAGTGCCACAGGGGCCTCTGTGTCAAATCTCTGCCCATCTGCAAGTGTATGCCTCCCAGTCCTTGTTTCTGCTTTGGTTACTTATAAATCACTTCAAGATTAACACAGAAACACTCAAATAAATGCCCATTACCTCTGAATAAAGTGTCAATGCTTACAGCCACACAACTCATAGTCAGAGTTAAGGTCCCTAAGCCAGGCTGTCATTGGCTCAGCTCAATAACTTGTCTCTTGCTGAACCAATGAACTCTAGTCAGGATATGCACCATGCGGGTAGAACATGGCTTCTTCCAGGAAGCTGATGGCTTCCTGGAAGGGTGGCTTTCAATGTTTCTAGAAGTCCAAAGCACTAGGCAAACAGCTCATGATCCTACTGCTGACAGATTCTTAGCTTGCAGCAACTATCAGATTCCAAAGAAGTCCCCCTTGGGACACTGGTAACCACATCCACATTACAAGATTTCCACCAAAGTTTGATGTATAAGCTGATAGGTCCTTGAAGCATATCTTCCCAGAACTAATTCATCTATTTGGGAGAAATGGTAGCTTTCCCTTAAGTGTCAAGTTTGCATAGTATCTGTTTTCCATGTGGAAAAAGGATCTTTGATTGGAGAAGTTGGAATTCTCCCTGCTGAGATTCCCACCACCCAATGGTCCACCTGCCATGGACACACAGGACATGCTCAATTAATTACAAGATTCGTCTTTTGGCTCTATCTATTGGAGAGAGAGAGAGAGAGAGAGAGAGAGAGAGAGAGAGAGAGAGAGAGAGAGAGAGAGAGAGAGCATTCTCAGAACAGGCACTTAACACTTCTGGGGGACAGTCACCCACAGCCTACAGCAGGCTACAGGACAATTTATAGCAGTTTGCACTGTCTGCCATGTGTCCTGAGGAAGTCTGGGGAGCAGGCTGCTGGCAATCCATGCCGCCATGCCGCTGCTCCTAGTGCTAATGTGCTCTCCAGCCTGCCCCCTTCCCGCTGTGTCCCCAGCCTGCTGCCCACCCTGCTTCTGTCTGCATCTGTCCATCTCTCTACCTATCCACCTCCTTTCAGCCTCCCCTCCCCCAGTTCTCCCACAGTCCCTGGACACCAGCCTCCAGCTCTGACAGTGTCTCCTGTCAATCATCCTCAAGGCTGGGACTTCTCTTCACTCTCCTGACCCTGGACCCGCAGACATTTCCTGGTGACAGCTTTGTGATTCCTCTATGCCTCCAAAGGGGCCTCTGTGAGGTGGTAGGAAGTAAGCATCCAGTCCAGTCACCTGTCACTCAGCTGGACACTGCCTACCGCACCTCCATTGTAGTCTCTGGTTTGAATTTGAGGGTTATAGCTCTGGTTGCCCTCTGCTCTCCCCTCCCCTCCCCTCCCTCCCTCCCTCCTCCTCTTGCAGGAGACTTTTCACTTATAGTCTTGAATACAGACAATGCATGAAACATGCCTCACATTCATTGTATATTGCCTTATTCTATTTTCTGTTGATATCACAAAATATATGGGAGTTGGCTATTTACTTATTTATTTGAGATTATCTGACTATCTCTGTGAGGCTAGCCTAGAACACACTATGTAGTAACCTAGCTTGGCTGTAAACATCTGATTCTCATTCCTGATTGCTGTTATCACAAATGGGCAGCTCCACCTGGTACTCAGGGTTAAAACCCATCATATGTATGTATGTATGCTTATATCTGTGTGAATGTTTAGGGCATATGAATACAGATATACAAGAAAGCATAAAGAGAGCATCGGATCCCCTGTAGCTGGAGATACAGGTGGCTGTGAGCTATTCAACCAATAGGATAGTAGGGTCCAAAGGTTGGTCCCCAGTAAAAGCAGTAGGTGTTCTTAACTCTCCAGTATGAAAATTTATTACTTTTAAAATAAATTTATATGTGTTTTTCCAGAGGGTAGAAATGCTAAGTGGGCACCTCTCTGGCATCTAGAATGGCCCTTCTTGCTACACCAGTAGCAGCCCTCCTGAGAGAGCTCACTGACAGCAACTTTCTCCTCCAACAACTCACTGACCAATCAATCAATGAGCAAATTGGTCCAGTTGTGAGTGCACCTTGACCAGTCCTTACAGAGGTCACATCTCTTAGGGAACTTCCCAGCACACCTGGTAAGCATTCACACTACTAAACACAATAACACATTTCCCAAGATTCACAGCCATTTCCCCATCACTTCAATGCTCCCCTTCCCAGCTTCTGTCATCCTGCATGGGAACACTCACATGTGTTCCTTTCGCATCACAATCCTAAGAACCAGTTATCTCTTCACCCATTTGGTAGACAAAGACATCAAGGGAAGAGAAGTCCAAACACTTTATCCAAATGTCTGTCAATAGTTCATTTCAAAAGCAGGAATTGATGGGGGCCATAGCTGTTAGCTACAACTATCCCTGGAGCCCACAGAGAAGTTCTATCAGGCTCCACACCACTCTTGCTTTTGTCTGGAATGTTCTTTACCCCAAAACTCAATTCTCAGATTAGATCTCAGAGTCTATACCACGCCTTCAAAGATATCATCACAGGCTACCTCCCTGAAGCTCTCTAACCCTCTCTCCTTCCTGCCTGGTGGCTCCATTGCTTTTTAGTATAACTTAAATCCTTCAGAACTAGGTTATGGCCTTTTGTGTCAATGTCTGTTGTCACTCAGCATCAGATCAGATATGAAGATGTCCATATATATTGCTGAGGACCCAATCTGGTTCTCACCCAGGATTTGTGTGGTTAGCCTTTGTCTGTGCTTTCACAAGGAGACAGGTTCACCCTAGGAGTGTTGTAGACAGGAGCAGGGCACACTCAGAGCCTGGTTGTGGACAGAGAGGCATGTGCCCTGCTGCTGCTTTTCATTAGTCTTATTAATTACACCAAGTGACAGGCTTCCCAATGTCAATGTCATGCATACATGTAACTCATTTGGAATCTCATTTGAGCATGCTTGGTCTTCTCTTTCTCAGATTCTCTCACTGTTCACCTGAGTTAGCTCCAACCACCATGACTGAAATGCACGCTGGACCTGAGGTCCACTTCCCTACCTCTCTCCCAGGCTAAGATACCAAGTTAAGTACCCAGTGTTTTTTATTAATTTATTGTATTTTATGTATGGATATGTTGCCTTTGTGTATGTCTGTGTGTGCCTAAAGCCCATGGAAGCCAGAAAGGGGACAATAGATCCCTTGGGACTGGAGTAATATAGACAGTTTCTAACTGTCATGGATGCTCGGAATCAAACCTATGTCCTCTGAAAGAGCAGCCAGTGCTCTTAACTGCCCAGCGACCTCTTCCCCCCCCCACCCAGGACCCTATGACTTATACTTCAAGGTGAGTATTTTTGCTGAGCCAACAGAACCAGCCTGCAGAAGCTCACTTTGCAGGCTTCTCAGGTTTTCTTGGAGGGAGATACAAAAACCTGGAAGACCCCCAAACCAGCCTGTGTGTTTCTAGAGACTCCATTCTGGGACTGAAACCTATAAAATCTAGATTCAGGCAGATTGCAAGTGTCCCTTCCCCCGTCTCTTCATGGAGAAAGGACAAAAGTGAGCCTCTTAGAGACAGTTTTGAAAACGACCCCCGACACTTTCTCCAAGCTTCTGCCTGGCTTAACAGACAGGAACGGCTCTGATTAAACTGTTTCTCAGAACCACCCCCACCCCCTCGTGTTCATGAAGCCCCAGCCTCCTTTTTATGGACTTTGGCCACATTTTGGTTTTCAGCGAATTTCCTGTGGATATTCTGACAAATAACAGATTATGTAAAACACAGAAATCCCTTCCCTCTCAGATCTGGAGGCTGGAGATCAGAGGTCAGGGTGTCAGCAGGGCTGTGCTCCAGCTGAAGGCTCCAAGGACCATCCTTCCTGTGTTTCCAGCTCCTGGTGGCTGCAGGCTTGGCTCATGCCTGACTATATTACTCTAGTCTGTGTCCATCTTCACAGTCTCCTCTTCTTCTCTCTCCCCTCCTCTTCCTCCTCCTCCTCCTTTTCTATCTTCTTCATCCTCTCCTTTTTCTTTCTGATTATATTCATTGCATAAAGTAATTACTTCATAATGACATCTTATTGAATTACATACAATAACCATCTTCACCTCCAACCAATTGCCCTAATAGTCTCCTTTCTACACTCCTGTCACACACACACACACACACACACACACACACACACACACACACACACGCACATGTGTGCGTGTGTGCCTACATGCTTTATGTGTGTACATATAATCTTGATTCCACTTATGATGGAAACCATGCATTATTTCCCTTTGTATGCACTTGTGTTCTTGTGTTCTTGTGTTTGATTGTGCACATGCATGTATGCATGTGAAATGTGTAGGTCAGAGGTCAACCTTAAATGTCCTTCAATATCACACATACCCTTGTCTTTTGAGACTGTTTCTCATAGGGTCCTGGGACTCACCAATTACTCTAGGCTAGCTAGACAGTCAATGAGCCCTGGGAATTCACACATCTCCACCTTCCCATTGCTGGGATTAGAAGTGTGCCACCACATCTGCTTGTTTGTTTGTTTATGTGGGTGCTGGAGATGATACTCAGCTCTTCCTGCTTATGTAGAGAGCACTGTGCCATCTCCCCAGCCACTGTATTGTTCCAACAATTCTCATTGGATTTTTGAATGCCTCTGGATATTCCTCATCCTGTATCTGTAATCACATCTTCAAAACAGACAAGGTCACATGTGCAGCTTCTGGGAGATGGACATCCCTTCTTGGAGTCCACCTTTCAACAAATTGCTACGGTTTTTCAAACAGAACTTTTTTCAAAATAAAAATAATAATCTCCGAAAGTTGCTGCCAATTGGGAACCAGATTCCAGGAGATGAATCTACCTCCCTGTAGCTCATTCAATCTGCATCAGATGAGTCTTCCCAACCCCCTCATCATTCTAAAAATATTATAAGGTCTGGTGGGTTCCTTGTAAGTCACTTTACCTACTTTGCCATAAAAATATATTAGATTTGAAAAAAAATACACCTCCAATTTTGATTCGAGATTTGACAGAAGCACTCATTTCCCATCCATTCTAACCTTTAGTGTAATATCAAGCTAGACAGTCTGTTACTGAGGCAGCATGATGGTCTGGATGTTGGATGACCTGCCCCAGATGTGAAGCATTATGTTTAACTAGTTCCCAGCAGCCCCTGAGTGTTCTTCAGACCCACCACTATTGACTGAGTCATTTAAAGGGCTCCTTTGTCTCTCAGAGCTCTGTCTCCCTTACTCTAAACTGAAGATGAAATTAGAAGTGAGGTTAGAAGCTAAAACCTACAGGCCAAACCTGCCTAGCCATTTTTAAATATATAAATAAAGTTTTATTAGAACACAGTCACACCTATTCAGGGTTGTCTATAGTTACTTTCATGATATAAAAAAATAGAGAAGTTGTGACTCAGACAGAATAAACTACAAAATGGTCCTTTATAGGAACAGTTAGCTATCTATCCCTGGGTCAGCTTTGGGCTCTCTTGGGTCTTTTTCAAATGTGCTGTTTTAAGATTCTTTTCATCAATCATGAGTAGGGGTCTGTGGTGAGGGTAGCGTTAAAATAATGTGTTGTCAGATTTGGGCCTGGTGACATAGGCTTATAATCCTAGCAGTGATGAGAGATGCAGCAGGGGTCAAAGGTTCAAGGCTTGCCTTCCAACAAATAAGTTCAAAACCAGCCTAGACAATCTGGTTAAAAACCCTGACTCAAGTACTAGACCAGTGAGTGGCACTGTCTCACAAGAAGGCAGACAGTTGCCTAAGGAGCAACACTCTGTTTCTCTGGCTTCTCCATGCACATGCACACATGCATACACACACAAATTTAAATTTAAAAAGTGCCGTCAGTCATATAGCTATGCCCAGCTCAGCAAGTTCCTGTCACGTGGTACCTTCAGGACATAAAACCTCAGCCACAGAGTCCATAAAATCAGCCCCCAAGGAATGTCCCAGCTACTCTTCTGCATATTCTGTCTCCCTCCAATGTACATGAAGTCAGGTGACTTAGATGTCTTCTGAAAGTTCAAGACCTGGGCAATCTCCTGAGTCCTCAACCATCTAAGGACACTTGTCCATGTCCAGGGCAAACTGTCCCCTGAGGGGTCCAATCACCTGCATATGAGAGCAGAGCCCCTGACTGACTGCCAGCCTCAATCTCCTCCACTCTCCTCTCTTATTTGTTAAACAAATCCCGATCTGCCTTTTTAGGCTGCTCTTGAATTTTATGGCAACATGTAATAAACATCTGACTGCTTTTATTTCTATTTAACTTTTATCTCAAATGTCTCTGCTGTTTCAAACCAAATATTTATAGCTTCACACAGCCGCCCGCAATTCCGTTCCTCACCAGAGCTGTTGTTTCTCCCTCAGCCTGCAGGAGGGTCGGGGAATGTGGGAGGTAAGTGGTCTCTTAGGCCCACGGAACTCCTAGCATCCAAGTCAGAGTCACTCAGCTCCTTGGGCACCAGGCAGCTTTGCAGGTTGCCCTGGTCCTGACGTCCAATCAGAACATCTCCAGGGACCTCTGTGACTTATTATAATTTACATCTCCATGATCACACTAGGCTTGACCCCACTGTTGGTGGGACCCCCCACAATCCCAGACAACACCCTGTCTTCGTTATGGAGTTGACTTGGGGCATTCTCTCTGTTCACCCCTCCTCCCAGACCTGTACACCTCAGGGTCTGTGGATCCAGTTTTCTGGTCTAGCTGGGCTCACTTCCAGTTTTCACACCCATTAGAAAATACTATCAAGAGCCACTGAAGATAGCGTTTACCAGGGCATCCTGCTCCCTATTGGTTTGTGCCACACTGCCTTCTATGTTGACAAATACCTCTGAGAAACAACTTATAGAAAGAAAAGGGTTGTTTTTGCCACCATTTCCTGGACTTAAGCTCCTGTCGCTTTGGTGGATGTCCTTTTGAAGACTCATGTCATTGCTGAGAAGAGGGAAGGGTCCCATATCGCTATCAAGAACACATCCCAGGGACCTTCTGCAATGCCACATCACTTCCCAGTACTACCAGACCAAGGATCAAGCCTTGGCATACAGACCTTTGGAGGATATTCTGGAGTCAAACTATTGCAGGGTTCAAAAGACTCCTCGGCTTCCTGTTGGTGGATCAGGATGTAAGGTCCTAGCTGCTGTCTCAGAGCTGTGCCTACCTGACTGCTACTACAATCCCTGGCATGATAGTGGTGGACTTCTATCCCTCTTCCATGCCCCTGCTACTGAAAGCCCTAAATAACATTTTTTCCATAAGTTACTTTGGTCAGAGTGTTTTATTACCTATCACAATAGAAAAGTAATTAATACATTCTTAAAACATGGCTACGCCAGGCTATGCTGGTACATTTCAGCACTCTAGTTATAGGTACGGAGTCCCACATGGACCTCTGGTGAGAATCTTTCATTGGCTTATGGCCACCTTCTGATACTGTAAACTCAGTCTGAGACAAGGCATGCATAACAACTACACCTCCAATACAGGTTCACCCTAAGCTGAAAAATCAAGAATTCCCCCAAGCCTGAAGCTTCTGAATGCTACTGTAGTATCACAGGTAGAGAATTTCACTCTATGAAACTTTGTTTTTTATAAAAAATTATTAAAAATACTATATTGGCTCATTTCTAGTCTGTGTAGAAAAGGTAGAGATTGTTGTGACCAGACACCATGACCAAATGCAACTTGGAAAGTGTTTATTTGGTATATTCATCCCTAACACAATCCATCCCTGTGGGAAATTAAGGCAGGGACTCAAGGCAGAAACATGGAGACAGAAATTGAGGCAGAGGACACGAAGAAATGCTTCTCACTGGCTTTCTTTCCAGGCTTATATTCATCTATTTTTTTTTATATCTCCCAGGATCACCTGCCAGGACTACCCATGGGCCTGGGACCTACCACATCAATCACAAACCAAGACATATGTTTGTCTACCGGCCAGCTGATGGAGGCATTTTATCAGCTGAGGTTTTCTCTTCACACTGACAAAAACTAACAAAATCAACATCATTCTGTGTATCTGCAAACATTCTCATGTCCTAAGCCCATCTGAACTATGGAATGTTTCTAGTCCTAAGCATTTAAGGTTTCAGACAAGAGATAGTCAAGCTCTCCCTTACGTTCTCCAGGTTTGAATTACCTCCTCTAAATTCCTCCACTGCCCATTTTTTCATCCATAAAGTATCCCTCTCCAGCACCCCCTAGATATTCGCTGTATGTACTAAACATTAGTATCTCTTCAGCATTTATACATAAAATCCAAATGCCAGATATAATGGCCGTAGAGGACAGAGCCTTTGGGAGGTGATGAGTTCATACAGCTGGCATTAGGAACTTATGAAGGGATCCCAGAGAGCTCTCTGTTCTGAATGGCATTCAGCATGAGGAAGTCAGCATTCTGGAGCCTAAAAGACAGCCCTCACCAGAATGGCACCAGATACCTGGTCCTCCAGAATCATGACAAATGAGTCTACATTGCTTTGTGACAGCACTCCCAACACACCAAAACAGCCAACTTTCATCTGTACCAGAGTTTTCCAAGCACCAGAAGTGAGTCCATCTCTGGAGAGTTTTTCTGGTCTTTATATACAGCCACCTACAACTCTTGGAATCCAATACCACCAGGGGAATTGTGATATATCTCCATACCTAACTGAAAGCCTAAGGGGCCTGCACTACCAAACACAGCTTATCTGGAAGCTTGGGGTGATGCTATCTGAAAGAGATGTCTTACTGGTAATAAACTGGCAATGTGTACAGCAAAAGGAATTCTCATGTGTTGCTGGTGGGAGATAAATTGGCACAACCATTTGAGCAAGTAGCTAAAAGTTATCTACTGACATTGACCAAATATACATCCAACCTGAAACACTTCATTTCAGGGTCTGAGCTCAATAGAAATAAATATTTGCATTCACAGAAACACAGGAATTATGAGTAATACGTGAGTGAGAGAGAGGACTTTGGAGGACTTTGGAGCAAGAGCATATTACAGTGTTCTCATCAGGAGATACAAAGGAATGCCTGAAATCTCCCTTGGTTGTCTTCATCTGAGTCTTAGATCACAAATATACAACAATACGGAACTGCTCTTTCCTTACATTGTGACAAGAATATTTTTAAAAAATTATGAAAAGGGTGGAAGGTTCTGTTTCTCTAGTGCACTATTCCATTCTTAGTATCATGGAACGGCTGAGTGGTCATAAGTGGTCCAACACTGACATACACCATAGCAACAGTGTTCATAGATCTTTTTTTCTTCTCTAATCACCTCAGGAAATAATGCTACTTGGTCCAATTTGCATCATTTTTTGGATCTCATTGGTCATCAGTTTGATCTCTGTCTCAAGCACTCTTATGATGGGGTACAACGATGGGTCACATCTAAATTTAGAATCTAGTTTCTCAGGCCTCAGTTTCCCACTCAAACCATTTGTGTGGCTAACTCCTGTCATTCTTTCAGCCGCCCAACATCCATTTCACATTTTTAAAACTTTAATTTTCCTTGGGATCCACCTCCTCTACTCTTAAGCAATTTAATTTCTTTTCCTCTGTGCAGAACATGAATGGGAATAGAGAAACTATCTTCTAAACACCAGTGGCTGTCTTAGAAATGTATCTGTCAGCTGGCCAGCTCAATGAGACCACTGAGAATAGCCTTTGCCTCAGTCCACTGTTTTAGGCTGTAAGAGAAGACCTGAGACTGACTAATTTATAAAGAACAGAAAGTTATTTCTTATGTTCTTTGAATCTGGGAAATGAAGGACAAGCAGCATTATGGTTAATCTTAATCTTCAACCTGACTGGATTTATAGTCTTCGAGGAGACTGGTGAGGTACTGATGTGGTAATGTCTGTATGCTGTGAATATCATTCTTTGAATAAAGGAACTGTTATGGCCTGTAAAGCATCATAGAAGTGGGTGAGGCAACTGAGGTACATGGAAGAGAAGAACAGAGTCAGACAGACTATCCAGCTGCCAAAGAAGAACCATGTAAGGAGCCTAGGTGAACCACGGGCTGGGCCACGTGGTAGAACAGATCAATGGAAATGAGTTGAATTAAGATGAAAGAGCTTGCTAGCAATGTGACTGAGACATGGTCAAACAAAATAAAATTAATATAAGCATCTGAGTCATTTTGGTGAGGAAAAGCAGCTGCAGGCAGGTCTGGTTGGAGTCAGAAACCTCATACAAGGTTGTATCCAGAGAGACTTTACTAATGAGGAGGATCTATCCTGAATGTGGGTCCACCATCCATGGGCTGTGATCCAGCTGTGGAATGTAAAGAGGAGAGGAAAGGTAGAAGACCTCAGTATCCTCTCTGCCTGCTTCCGGATGACCACGAGGTGAGCGGCTCCTCTCTGACGTGACTTCCCGCTGCAGTAAAGTGAACGTTCTGAGACTATAAAGTGAAGTCTTTCCTTCCAGAAGCTGTTTACATCAGGCATTATGTCAAAGTGATGAGAACTGTCTCTAACATATAAGGCCTGTATCTAGGGAAGGCGTAAGTCTTCCCATGGGTGATGGAGTTGAGTGGGCCTGCTCCACCAGCCTTTTGTATCGGGGCCTACTTCACCCATGATGGATGTGCCCCTATGACCTCTCAATGCTTCTACATTGATCATGCTTGATTTAGGGTAAGGGATGATCCATTCATGTAGCAACTATTTCTCCATCATGGTCTTAATGAGGACACTACCAGCATAGCGGAGATATGAAACATGGGCTGAACTGGACCTGAATCATTTTTCTTGAGCATTTGTATCTGACAGACACCCAAACACCCACTCTACATATAAACTGGTCCATCTCCCTCCTTGTATCCACTTGCATTTGCTGTGGGATTATGTTCTGGGTTCATTGTAAATGTTTGTCTCTCCTATTGTTTAATAAAACACTGATTGGCCAGAAGGCAGACAGGAAGTGTGGGAAGGGCTACCAATTAAGAAAACTCTGAGAAAAGGAAGAGTCAAAGAGAGAGCCATCATACCCAGAGGAAAGAAAACCAGGATGCTCCACTGAGAAAAGGTACTAAGCCACATAGCTAAACAAGATAAGAATCATAGATTAGTTTAAGAATTACGATGAAGCAAGTTATGACTGAGGCATAAAAAGCAACATAAAATTAATATAACCCTTTGTGTGATTATTTGGGGCTTAGTATCAGCTGGGCTGCAAGTGGTCTGAGCCTCAGGGCTAGGCCAGAACCATTTTATTATATGCATTAAGTTGTTGTTGCTCACCTACAAGAAGGTCCAAACTGTCACAAGAATTTTACAGGGTATGAGGAGAGAATCTTGAATTTGCTCCAGTAATAAATAAGAATCTGTTTCCTCAGAAACCTATACTAAAGCTTCTAGCCAAAGTCACAACTGAGAACTTGTTCCTCCTCTCCAGGGCACGTGAGTCCAGTCTCCACTCAACATTTTTCTACTCCCTTGGGTCACAAGCTCTACTGCTATTCTCTGTCTCTTAAACTCCTTCTGGATCACTGTGACTGCTGAAAGGCAGCGTCAGCTAAATCTGTTCTGCTACCTGCTTTGATATGGCTTGTGAGCAAAGAGTGAGTTTCAAATTTTAGGTGGCTGGGGGAAAAAGATTAATATTTTGTAGCATTTAAAATTATACTAAATTTACATTTAAGCATCCACAAATAGTTGTAGTGGAAGACAACCGTGCTGGTTCATTTACATATTGTCTATGAATGCTTTCACATGGTCATGACAGAGCTGAGTTAGAGCAATAGTGGTGGTGTGAGCCACACAAGTCTAAACTGTTTTATTATTTTACTGGAATATGGAGCTGCATGCTTGTAGGCCCAGCACTTGGGAGATGAAGGCAGAAGGATAGGAGCTGAAGACTATCCTTGGCTGCGTAGATCTCATCTCAACTAAAACAAAGAAGAGAGGGAGGGAGGGAGGAAGGGAGAGAGAGAAGAAGAAGGATTAACTTAGCAGTTACAAGTACATCTTGCGTTCCCAGAGGACCTCAGTGTGTAACCCAGCACTCACATAAGGAGCTTTAGAAATGCTTGTAACTGTGGGAGTGTAAGCTTGTTCAGCCACTCTGGAATGCAGTATGGCGGTTTCTCAGAAAATTGACAATCAATCTCTCCTAAGACCCAGCAATACCACTTCTGGGTATATACCCTAAAGAGGCACAGTCACACTCTAAAGGCATTAGCTCAACTATGTTCATAGCAGCATTATTTGTAATAGCAAGAACCTGGAAACAATCTAGATGTCCCTCAACTGAAGAATGGATTAACTGTGGTACATCTACACAATGGAGTACTACTCAGCAGTAAGAAAAAATGATATTCTAAAATTCACAGGCAAATGGATGGATTTGGAGAATATCCTCCTGAGCGAAGTCTCACAAACTCAGAGAGATAAGCAGGGGATATACTCACTCACTAGTGGTCTCTAAACAAACAAACAAGAAAAAAAGCCAAACATGCCCAAGTGGCAAACCACAACCACGGAACAGCTTGGGATCAGAAACACCCTGGACTAACTCCTTGGATCCCACTCCCCCTAGAGGAACACCTGACTCAGTCTTGAGGTTGGGGGGAGAAAACTGAATCTGCCAGGAGTGGAGACTGAACTAAGCAATATTGGGACAGTGGGACCTTGGGACTGCCTGCCACCTGCCCAGGGAGGGGATGGGGAGTTGTGAAGAAGAGAGAATGAACTGATGTGTTGGGAGGGGGAAGGGACCTTGAATAAGGATATACAAGGATAGAAAGTGTGACTTCTTTGTTAATAATAATAATAATAGGAAGAAGAAGAAGAAGAAGAAGAAGAAGAAGAAGAAGAAGAAGAAGAAGAAGAAGAAGAAGAAGAAGAAATGCTTGTAACTGCAGATTCAGGAATATCCAACACCCTCTTCTGGCTTCCACAAGCACCTGCAGTCATATGCACATACTCATAATTTCAGAAGTAAACCCTTTAAAATAAGGCTAGGAGGTGGGTTAGTTTACTACTGTCCTTTGGGGGAACTTGATGGCCCTCACTGAGAGTCCACAGGAGTGTGACCTTTGCATTTTAATATCTACTACTGAATCTCTGAATCAGCTACAATGAAGAGCTTTTCTTTTCAAATAATTCAGTTTTCCAAATTATTGACAACAAACCCCTTGATATGAGGATGCATTTTTCCCACTTATTTCCAGGACCCAGCTCTCTGAGTTCAGCATACACTATTCCTGCAACAAGGCTTTGCTAAGTGTAAACAAAAACTCAATGTAAAATTAGGATAAGTCGGTGATCATTTTAAACCAAGAGTAAAAATAATCCGAGAAAATGTGAAGTTGTTAGCATTGTTTCCCTAGTGAGACCCACCAAGTTCTCAGAAGAGCGCTGTACAGGGCTGTGGGAGCTAAGTTAATGTCAAAGAGACTTGGAAGCTGACTCAGGGAGAGGCTTGGATTCCCATCTCAGACTCAGAGCTCTGAGAACTCATTTGCTTTAGCATTCATGGCTGTGGGGTGGGGAATTAAGAAGCAACTTCCTGGGGTTATGAGAATCCAACAAGTTAATGCTCAAGTATGCAGAGGTATTTGCTTTTGCGCCACCCTTCACTCCTGTGCTAAGGAAACAATGCAAATGATCTTACTAGGTCTTCTTGTAAAAGGGTGAAGGGGCTGGACTGATGCAGAGTAGCTCTCAAATATTAACCTCCACTTCGTGACTTGCTCCACACAGGCTGGCTCATTTTCCAGTCTGAGACACAAGCAAGGCATCCTGAGGTGATTTGTGCTGTGGGCTCCAAAGCTGCAAACGCTCCAGGAGTTAGGTAACTTTCTATCTCTCCTTGTCACCAAGGAACTCCACATTGTCAAGTGTCATGATCATCTCACAGGCTTCATCTGAAGCACACTTGGAAGAATTGATGGACATCCCCTCCCGCCCGCCAACCTTACCTGCTTCCTGAGACACAGCCTCTGGAGAAGCCCAGCAGAAGAGAACCTTCATCCAGCAGCTAATGAAGGCAGAAGCAGAGATCCATAGCTAAGCACCAGGTCGAGCTCCCAGTCCAGCTGAAGAGAGGGAGGAGAAAGTATATCAGCAAAAGGATTGGGATCATGAATAGGAGACCCACAGAGACAGCTGACCCAAGCTATTGGAAACACACTGACTCTGGAATGACAGCTGGGGAACCTTCATGGAAAGGAACTAAACCTTCTGAATGTAGATTACAGTTGAATGGCTTGGGCAGTTTGTGGAGTCTCTTGCAATAGGATCAGACTATGTTCCTGGTGCATGAACTAACATCTTGGAGCCCATTCTCTACAGAGGAACACCTAACCCAGCCTTAATACTGGGATGAGGGACTCAGACCTGCCTCATCTGGATATGCCAGACTGAACTGGCCCACATTGGGACTCCTTGCTCTCCCTGGGGAATGGATGGGGGGATGGGGAGGCTGAGGGAGGAGGAGAGGAAGGGGGAGCTATGGAGGGCATGAGAAAAACTTTTTAAATAAAAAAATGTACAAAAAGGAGAATTGATAAAGACCTCCTTCCTAAGGCTCTACCTAGCTTTGTCTCAGAGGGTAGACTTTATTCATACCCCCTTCTATTTCACCCATCAACTCTGCCTGCCCCTTGCTCCTTCTCACCTCTGGATATGACAGCAGTGCAAGACACTCTCGTTTCTCTTTCTGTATGTACCTCATGCCCCCTCACGTCACCCAGTTTCCATGTGTTGGGCACACTCAGATTTCAGCCAACTCTAGTCTTTTTTCTAAAAGCCAGATGACTGCTCCAAATAGCCTCTGAACACCACTCGGCAGCTTGGTCCAGTAAAATTTACTCATCTCTTAGCTCCAGTCCTAATCTTTTCTCTGTCTTCTGTTTTAGCAAATGACCCTGAACGGCCCGGAGGTAAAAGAAAGAATTAAGGATATCGGCGCTAATCAGCCTTCTCTCACTGTGACAAAATATCTGAGGCTGAGAACAAGAGAAAGCAGGGCTGGCGGGTGGCTTCAGAGGTGTGGGGTTAGTGCTGGGGTTAAAAAAAAAAGATAAAAGCACATAGCAGGGGCAGACTGCTCACTACATAGAAGTAAAGG